>JASDQU010010307.1:165782-195801 GCA_032191745.1 Picea mariana | reverse complement strand
TCCTCTATCTCCAACCTTCTATTCTTCTTGGACCCAGAAAGAGTCTGCATTGTGCTCTTGCATCAACTGCAACAACCAAATAATTGTTCACAACATGTCCTATGGATTTGCAAAACTCACAGAATAGAATGTGTGTAGTCCTCTGATACTTCTATAGTGTTGGGAAATGGGGAGGTATATGACCCCATTGTCTGCAAATCTCACACCATTCGGTCTATGGTCTGATAAAAAATGGGTTTGGCGCCATCATCGTATAAATTCCCAACATAGGACGCTCATTTCTATGGTGACCTTCTATGTGGCATAGGGTACACCAAAAAATTCCATGCACCACCTTAGCCTTAACCATTTCGTGTAGTTGCATTATGAGGTTTGTGAGTTGAGATTGTACCTGCACAAGACCTGCCGACGTCTTGCCACCTCCTCGTGTAGAATCTAAGCGCATTGCAATTTACACGACCTTTGCCCGAGTTGTCACTTTCTGTTGGATGAGAAGGACTTGAATGTGGGATATGAGTCCTGTAATAAATCATTCTCTATGTTGGACGTATTAGATCTAAAACGTTAAACTATCCAACAAAATATTGAACTATTGGTCATAATCCTACATGGTTTCTCTAACTTGTTTCTTGATCTCTTTGATCTCAGTTATACATTGTGATTCCGAATTAGGCTTTTGAAATTTCCTAAATAGGTCTCTCTTTATCTCCACAGGGCACCTTGCTTGTCCCACCAACGCGGTAGTCTTACACTTCATGTACCATGTCAGAGCTCTGTCTTTGAATGTGGTCTCTAGTTGTGCAATTTGGGATTTCTCGTTTGTGATTCTCTTCACAGACCATGTAGTTTCACATGTGAAATAGTGTTGTTCTACATGTGAAATAGTGTTGTTCTGCATTGTATCTTCCCATCCCATGAAATGTGGGAAGCCTAAGAGTTGAATCTTGGTTCTCCATACWTGATATAGAATTGTTTCTTCTCGACTGACTACTACTTGTTATTATTGATACTGRCCCTCTTTCTTGCCAAGTATTGCTAACTTTAGCTTCTCCACTSGCYCTCTTATCYTKCCMWKTMTTGCTAATATCTCTTCTTCTACTTCTCTCACCTTTGCAATGCCTTCAGTTCTTTCGTCTTGATGAAAAATACGTAAGGGGGGTGGTTTAAAGAGGGGGTTCCTCCATACTCTCTCATATTCTTTGGTGAGGGATCCAAAAGAGTTTCATATCTCTAGCCGCGCAAGACTACTCATAATCGCTAAGGCCTTTGTTCCTTCTCGGAGAGATCCATTACTATCATATGTTGCTTAGACGCTAATGTTCTATGCCCCATATTCCTTTGATGTGACTACATGTCTTACTAGCCAAGGGGATTTGACTTTGTTTTCTTTAATTCTACTCCCACTACTTTTGGTATCCTCTCTTGATAATGACCTCTCTTCTTTTGTGCTTCTCTCGAGCACATATCTTTMTTTTTTACACCCTTTTGGCACGATTTATTTTCTCTTCATCTTGGATGTTACCACTCATTCGTCACCCCTTGCTTTCTTTTATTTGATTATCTGCTCAACTTGCCTCCTTAGCTCGACTCTTATTGTGTATATCTCGACTCTTTTTCTCCTTTATTCTTCCAAATCCATTCTCTTCTCACATCATCTCATCTTTTTATGGATCCCTTCTGCTAGATCCACTCCTTTGTTCATATTTTCTTCTCCCCCCTTCTTTCCATCCCCCCCTCCCTCCACGTGGGGGGTTACTTGAACATCCAATAAGGATCCATGCACATCAACCCCTTTTCCATGAAAAACATCTTTATCCAAAGAGGTAGTTCTTCCAATAATCTCTTTCTAGGGTTGCTTACAATTTTTTTCTGCACTGCTGAAGGATTCGTTGCACTCAATCGCAAACTCAACGATGTAACCTTCTTTCACCTACTCAAACTAGAAATTGATAGCTCCGGCCCACTTATTATCCATATTGATCACATATTGGTCACAAACCAATGATTCTTGGGCTCACGATATAGAGTTAATCTTTGTCTATCTGTTTATCCACTCGTGCAATAAACAATGAAAATTAATGAAGAAAATTTCATGTACCTTTGTTTCCAACGTTTAAGGCTGATATGTAGGTTCTTGGTCTCTCATTGCATGAACTCATCCTTCTTCTTAGAGAGCCAGTCTTGTATCTCCTTCTTGGAAGGTTTTCACCTCATTTCTTTCCTTCAACATGTATTACAAAACATTTAGGTCCCAGTAATAGAACCAAGTTTTGGCTTGGGTGTGGAGTTTAGACTCAGGGTTTGATAAGCTTGACCAACAAGTACCCCATAGGCATCGACATATTTAGTATTCAAGGACCGAAGAAGGTCTCATTCGAGATTCCATGAGAATCACAGAGACCATAGGTTTCATGCAAGTTGTGAAAGAATAGGRAATACAAGAAACCTTCATCGTATAACCATGCATTCATTCATAACTAGTACAATATACTTCACAAAGTAATATAAAACATGCATACATTCAGACCATGGCTCATCAAATGTGGAGATAAATGTGCTTTGGAATTTATTCATCAATCAAGGTATTCAAATACATTTCCATATATAGAGGCCGAAGCCTACTCGAGATGAATTCACAACAAAACAAAGACGAGCCATTTTCTCAAATCTCCTTTCTCTCCCCTATTACCATACATAATATCTCTGAATATAAAAAWGATCACAAAGTCAAATTRCAACTCTAGCTCAATTACAACTCACATATAATCATCCTCTAAAAGAATCACTCCTAGTGAGCAAAAACCAAACCCTTACATATTTGCATGCATCCCCCATATCTCCCACGGAGCATGGCAATCATAACAACCTTTCCAACTCACCTACGACCTCAACCGTGATCAATTAGGTTGTTAAAAAAATGGTTACAAGCATTGAACATCTTCTAAGATTTGACCTACATGCGGTCTCTTTGAGTCTTTGTGCACAATACAAAATTGGGTTCGTGTAGTAAATCTTGGGATGGCACAAGCGCTAATCTTGGTGTTGTGTGGTGCATCTTCTTGGGTGCGTGCATAGTCTCTACAAAATATTAGGGTGCCAACACCTATGAATAATGTTTGATATGCATAGATGAATTTAGGATTGTTTCCTTGTAGTTGAGGTCACTCTAAAGTATCATGTTCACGAGAAGTAAGAGTAGTGGTCAATGCCACAACCAGAGGTTGGTTGAGGAAATGCACAACTTGATGTTATAAAAACAGGATCGCGGAGCAATAAAATAAAACAAATGCGGAAATAAAACATATAAGATACACAATAAAATAGAGACACAAATATATGTGGTTCACCCAGTGTGGGCTATGTCCTCTAGAGAAATTGCTAGGTCCTTCCTTTATTATTATCCAACAAATGAAGGGATACAACCTACAACACACCCGTTGTAACTTCCTCTTCTTTCTCTAACAGTCTCCTCACTCAGAATACAATATTCACAATGATACATAGCCGCAATACATTTCCCTCATAAAGAGGGTTGCCTTATAGGGAAAAAAACCCTAACATAACTTCTATATCTGCAACCTTATAATGAACAGTCCAAATTTACTATGAAATTACCATATACATTTACAAGGAAATTTTTCCTTTGGGGGCTTTGCCCTTGAAACCCCATCGGGGAACGTTGTCCCCTAGACCCCACAAGGGAGGTAACCCCCCCATGCACTCCACCGCGTGGAGGAGTGTACATTCTTCAAGGGTGTAAAGTCTTCATGGGGTATAAACACGGCTGAAAACAAAGACCTATGAATCAGGAAGATAACCAGGCTCCATAACCAACAATCTCCCACTTGGAGACTGATCTCAACAACTCCACCGTTGTTGTATCTGTTGGACTATGATCCTTATTGGACTTGGAAAAATTCTCATCTTCATCTTCATGCTTGAAGACCAACTGAAACTGAGCAGGACCTCAGTTTCTCCCTGGTTACTCCCTTAGTTAACATGTCTGCAGGATTTTGGCGAGTGTGTATCTTTTCCAACTTCAAATGTCCATCTTCCAAGATGGATCGTATCAAATGGTACATGAGTTGTATATGCTTAGTCTTTGAATGGAAGGTTGAGTTCTTTGCAATATGAATGACACTCTCACTATCACAGTACAACCTGCTATTATCCTGCTTCTTTCCCAATTCCTCCATAAACCTCTGTAAGCAAATCATTTCTTTACTAGCCTCTATAGCAACAACATACTCTACTTCTGTTGTTGAAAATGCAACAACCTTTTGCAATTTCGAAATCCAACTTATTGTTGTTCCACCTATAGTAAAAACATACCTTGTGGTGGTCCTCCTGCTATCTTTATCACCTGCCATATCTGAATCAACATATCCCTATAAAACAATGTCTGAACCTCCAAAACATAATGCAAGAGTAGAAGTACCTCTCAAATACCTCAGAATCCACTTTACTACCTCCCAATGTTCTTTACAAGGATTTTTCATATACTTGCTCACATCTCCCACTGCATGTACAATATATGGTCTTGTGCAAACCATCGCATACATCAAACTGCCAACTATTGATGAATAAGGGACCCTGTACATGTATTATATCTCCTCCCGTGTCTTGGGACACATTTCCTTAGTTAATTTGAAATGGTTGGCCAAAGGTGTACTAACTAGTTTTGCATTCTGCATTCTAAACCTCTCCAACACCTTCTCTATGTACTCACCTTGAGACAATGTCAATTTGCGAGTTTTCATGTCTCTTGTTATTCTCATACCGAGGATTTTCTTTGCAGCACCCAAATCCTTCATCGCAAATGAATTAGCTAATTTATTCTTGAGCACATTTATATCTTTCATATTAGACCCTGCAACAAGCATGTCATCTACATACAATAGCAAGATAATACAACTTCCATTTTCTAGCTTTTTAAAATAAGCACAGTGATCAGAATGCCATCTACTATAACCTTGTTCTATCATAAACTTACCAAACTTCAAATACCATTACCTTGGATCTTGCTTTAGACCATACAAACTCTTCTTCAACATGCATACCAAATTCTCCTTCTCCTTGACCTCTTACCCCTTTGGCTGCTGCATATAAATCTCTTCGTCCAAATCCCCATGGAGAAAATATGTTTTTACATCTAACTGTTCAAGATGCAAATCTTCTACTGCCACGGGACTTAAAATAGTCCTAATTGAAGTCATTTTAACAACAGGAGAAAATATTTCATCAAAATCTATACCTTTCTTTTGTGCAAACCCCTTTACAACAAGTCCAGCCTTGTACCGTTTTTTTCCTCCATCTTCTTCCTTCAACTTGTAAACCCATTTATTGTGCAATGCTATTTTTCTTGCATGAAACTAAATCAAGTGCCAAGTTTGGTTATTTACCAAGGAGTCCATTTTCTCTTTCATGCCTTGCTCCCACTTCTTTTTGGTTTCTACCTGCATTGCCTCTTCATAACATTATGGTTCACCAGAATCAGCCAACAATAAATAATACAATGAAGGAGAGTATCGTTCATGGGGTCTACTTAACCTGATAGATATTCTAACAACACTTGCAGAAGTTTGAGGTACCTGCTGATCTTGTTGCTGTACATTTTGATTTTTTGGTACCTTTGGAATTTCTTTTTCAGTGATCTCATCAAGCACTGTGTATTCTGGTTTTTCTTTTTCCTGTTTCTTTCCCTGCAACTGATCTTTATACATGACCTTCTCATTGAATATAACATCTCTACTCCTAATGATTTTGTTATTTGCATAATCCCATAAGCGATAACCAAAATCATTAACATTGTATCCAATAAAGGTACAATTCTTGGATTTTGCCTCAAGATTTGTTCTATTTTCTTTATCAATATGGACAAATGATTCACAACCGAAAATCTTCAAAAAGAATAGTTTACCTTTTTACCTGTCCATGCCTCCTCTGGAATTATACCATCCAAAGAGCTTGAAGGTCCTCTGTTTATTAAGTAAACAACAATATCTACAACATCTACCCATAATTGTAAGGGCAAACCAACATGCAATCTCATACTCCTTGCACGCTCCATGATTGTCATGTTCATCCTTTATGACACACCATTTTCTTGTGGTGTTCCTGGAACTGTCTTCTCTCTACGAATCACATGGTATGAACAGTAATAATCAAACTACTTGCTGCAATATTCACCTCCATTGTCTGATCTGAGACACTTCAACATTTTTCCTGTCTCATTCTCAACCAAAGCTTTCCATTTCATAAAAGTATAAAAAAACATCATATTTTTGTCGAATGCAATAAACCCAATTTTTTCTAGTTGCATCATCAATAAAAGTAACATAATAACGAAAGCCACCAAGAGATGATACCTGAGCTGGTCCCCGTACATCTGTATGCACAAGCTCTAACCTTTCGCTCTTCTTTTCTTTCCCAACTCTGAGAAATCCAACTCTCTTCTGCTTTCCATAAACACAATGCTCACATAAATCCAAATCAATTTGTTTAAGATCTGGAAACAGATTTCTTTTGTGAAGTATCCGCATCCCCTTCTCACTCATGTGTCCAAGCCTATGATGCCACAGTGTTGTATCCACTCATGTAGAAGCTAAAGATATAGAAGAGTCAATATTACCAGTACATAAATACAACGTACCTACCTTCTCTCCTTTTGCTATCACCAATGATCCTTTGCCGACCTTCCACACCTTATTTGTAAATATGGATATACAACTTTCACTTTCCAACTGCCCCATTGAAATTAGATTTTTCCTTAGATCTGGAACATGTCTTACCTCTTTCAACAACCATTGGTTTCCATTGCTTTGCTTTATTTTTACCTTTCCCATTCCAACAATTTTGCATGGTGCATCATCACCCAAATGAACCTGTCCAAAATCAACTTGAACATAATCTAGAAAATGTGTCTTATGGGGTGTGGCATGAAATGAAGCCCCTGAATCTACTACCCAAGAGTCAAAAATATTATCTACAGAAAGAATCAAAGCATCTTGTAACACATCACATGTTACAATTGCTTACTAATTTTTCTCCTGCTATCCATCTATTTGTTTCTTTGGAGCTCTGTAGTCTTTCTTCAGATGTCTTTTCTTCCCACAATTCCATCACTCTATCTTTTCAAGTCTGGATTTGGATCTTCCCTTCCTAGAATTCCTACGGTTCCCTGAGCCCTTTCCTATATCCTTTTGTCTTCCCCTGTTCTCCATGTTTAACGCACTACTTGATGTCTCACCTATGCTTTTCCGTCACATTTCTTCACTAAGGATAACACCAACTACATCATCAAATTTTAAAGTGTTTGAACCAAAAACATAGTTACTTACAGCCATGACCAAACCATTCCATCTTTCTGGCAATGAGCACAAGATTAGAAGAGCCCTGACCTCGTCATCAAAATCCACTTTTACAAATCTTAGTTGATTAGTAACCATATTAAATTCATTTAAATGATCTGCAACAGACCCACCTTCTGACATCTTCATATTAAATAATCTCTTCATTTGAAATACCTTATTGGACACAGAGGTTTTTTCATACAATCTAGCCAATGCGTCCATCAACTCCTTCGTTGTATTTTCTTTTGAAATATTGAAAGTCATTGACGCTGCCAGACTCAACCGTATCATTCCTAGTGCCTTTCTGTCAAGAACCTCCCATTCTTCGTCCTTCATGGCCATCGACTTCTTTGCTATTCCACCCAATGGTAGGAATAGATCCTTTTGATATAAATAATCTTCCATCCACATCTTCCATAATTGGTAGTTTTGGCCGTTAAATTTCTCGACGCTAAACTTTCCATATTCCACCATTACTCCCACTTGAACCAAGAACCCTCTTTTCCTGCGAGGTACCCTTCGCTTTGATACCAATTGATAGAAAACTAGGATCGCAGAGCAATAAAATAAAACAAATGCGGAAATAAAACACATAAAATACATAATAAAATAGAGACATAGATATACGTGGTTCACCCATTGTGGGCTACGTCCACCAAAGAAATTGCCAGGTCCTTCCTTTATTATTATCCAACAAATGAAGGGATACAACCTACAACACACCCACTATAACTTCCTCTTCTTTCTCTCACAGTCTCCTCACTTCGAATACAATATTCACAATGATACATAGGCACGATACATTTCCCTCATAAAAGAGGGTTCCCTTCTAGGGAAAAAAACCCTAACATAACTTCGACCGTCGGATCTACGACCTTATAATGAACAATCCATATTTACTATGAAATTACAATATACATTTACAAGATAATTTTTTCTTCGGGGGCTTCGCCCTTGAACCCCCGTTGGGGGCCCACTTGTCCCCAGATCCCGTAAGGGGGGTAGCCTCCCCCTGCACTCCCCCGTGTGGAGGAGTGTACATTCTTCCAGGGTGTAAATTATTCATGGGGTATAAACAAGGTTGAAAACAAAGACCTCTGAATCAGGAAGATAATCAGGCTCCATAACCAACACTTGATTGGTATTTCCCTTGTTCTACTTGATTTTCAAGTTGAACTGTTTAAGGTATGTGAACCACTTCTTATTGTGGTGATGTTGTAACTTGCCTTCAATATGTATAAATTGTAGAGGCCTATGGTTGGTGTGGATTATTCTTTCTATTCCCATTATATAATGTTTCCTCTATTATATGTCTAGATAGAGGATTAAATATCCTTATCATTCGTGGGGGATATTTGAACTATATTAGAGAATGTGTCTCACCGTGATAGGCCACTATATGTCCATGCTAAGTGAGAACTACATTGATGTAGGCATAATATCATTGTCTATCTTAATTTTGAAATGTTGTTGTAGACTAAGCATAATGAGAACCAATGGCGATCAGAGCTAACATTTCACYCCTCAAATTATTTTGTTATACCTCAACCYAAATAAACTTGACCTTGGATCCACCCTTGTCCACCTAGCTTAGAGGCCAATTAAGATAATATAACCCTAACATAAAACCATGGTAAAATTTGGCAATACCCAACAAGTTGTAGACCTCTATGGGTGTMTTCGGGGTTGGAAAATCGTGTRTGTGCTAGATGTTGGCTATATACACATGCACTTCATTATCATCCACAATGTATCCYAGATATTGGCTTGTTTGCATGTCAAATGGGAACTTCTTCAAGTTGGCCTATAACTTGTGTTGTTGCAAAGTGCATAACGCTCGTTGGATATGCTTTGTATGCTCTTCCCAAAATTTTGCTAAATATGAGGATGTTTTCCATGTAGACAACAACAAAAGAGTTAGTGAATGGCCATATAATGTTAGACATCATCCTCATGAATGCCATTGGTGCATTGGTCAAGTTGAATGATGTGATCATCCACTATAAAATACCTCCATTACAATTAAATCTTGTCTTCCACACATTTGATGGCCAATTTGTACTCGATGATAGCATGACTTAATATCAATCTTGTTAAAAAACTTGGCATCTTTGAGGTGGTTGAGCAAATAACTAGTCTAGTGGATAGGCTATCGATTATTCACTATGATTTTATTAAAGTTTCCATAGTCAATACATAGTCACCATATCCCATATTTCTTATGAACTAGAAAATTCAAGCTCTTGCAAGGTGCGAAACTTGGTCCGACGTGGCCCTTTTGTATTAGCTCACGAATCTAGAAATTAATTTCATCATTGTCTAGAATGAAGCATTTGTATATAGAGTCTTTGGGAAAAGGGTTGCTTGGTGTTAAATCAATTACACATGTTACCTAACGATGCAAAGGTACCCCTATAGCTRATGTGAAGGTGTTTATATATTCTTCCACCAACTCATCTACGCATCACTAACRCATGGAGGGATCCCGTATAAATGGCTTGGTAGATCCAATGACTTTCTTTACTCCTTCTAACTAGACCATAAATATGACAAATCTCCCATTTTGGGAGATTAACTTCYCGCATGGTTTAATAGTGATCAAAGAATCTTCAGTAATTGGTGATACCTTTGGTGTCCTATATATTTTATCTCCCAATATAACAATGACACTACAAGGCTTAGAATGGTAATCAACATGACACTTCCACGCATATGGTTGTAGTAATAGAACATCCTAAACTTCAACCAAGGAAATGTCACATGTAACTTCATCTTTAATGGGATCAATGTTGTATTGTTGGCAACATTGTTGACTAAAGCATATGGCTCGTCCCTAGCTTAGCCAATCAATGGACATGTATGGTTGGGATGCAACATCATCGGTAACTTCATATTCTCGACGATCTTTATTCTGATTGAGTTCTTCTAGCTTCCATTGTCAATGAAGTGCCACAATGTCCCCTTCTCACACATATGCGAGTGGAATAAGTGCTCATTGACCTATATGGATATAGGTGGCCACCTACCTCTATCACTAACTCATAAATTGTCCTACACCTTGGTAGTTCTACAATAGTTTTGTACGTCTTGAACTTTTGGTGTATTTTCAGGCACTTCCCATGCATTTTTGGCAATTGACATGGCCTACCAATCTTCACACGTAGAACCTGGAATAAGATTTGTAACTGTCAAAGAAATGCCCCAAATGGAGGTCGCATGCAAAAGTTGCGAGCACAAGAAGTTGATGTATCAACTCTACTTCTCGAGTCCACATTCCTTTTGTTGACTCATCTTCTAGGGTTAGGGTTTTGATCTTAGAGTTTTTTCCTTTTAGAGTTTTAGAATGTATGTTAAAAGGAAAATTTAGCCTCTTGTAATAGGATTTTTTTCAAATGAGCATAGGCAGCACATCTCCTTTTTAGATACAAACTAAAACCATTCTATCTAGTTTGTATTGATTTGCATATTGCAATGTTTTTACTATTTCATTCACTAATACATTTTTGGTTTCATTGTATTTTAGTCATCTTTGCAATATCTTCCTATTATTCTATCTATTATTTCTATCTTCATTTCATTCTCAATATAATCCACATTAGTGATATCAAAACGATCTATTTTTTTTCCATGCATGTCCCTAATGAGGTTAGGGTACATAGAATCCTAGTGAAACTTCCCTTTCCATCCCAAGCAACCTCTTGTGGCGGATGAAAAGAAATATGACAGAGTAGGAGATCTTATCAAGGTGTTGCTTGAGGAAGCTCTTGTGTGACAGAGGAATGAGATGATGGATAATATTATCACTTGGATCCTTTGATGGATTCCATTGGCAATGGATGCATCTTCGACAAAAATTCAATTTAGAGGTATGATTCCCTTGAAGGTACAAGTTAAATTTGACATTCCTTTGTTTAAAAGAAAGATAGACACATATGTTAGAGGGTTATTACTCAGTTTAATTTTTTTTTTCAACAGTGAGAAGATCACCTTTGTACTCCTTAATTTCCTTCCCCATGTCAAATATTGGTGGGACACCTACTATGCACAAGATGAATGTGAAGTATTTGGGACATAACCCACATGGTTGTCTTTTTTTGATTCCCTCGAGGAGGAATTATATCCTATTGGAAACTACAGTGACCAATACATAAGATGGACAACTTTATGCTAGGAGAAAGACCAGGTGGTGCTAGAGTACACAAATACATTCCATACCTTTCACTCAAAGCTAAGCATCATGGACTATAAGTGCCACTTGGTTCTAGAATACGATAATAGTATACATAGATACATCCAAATAGAAATGGATTTTTTGGATATCTCTTTGCTAGGAGTCGCTTATCAATATACTGTTAAGATTGAACAAAAGTTTTGGCATAAGAGTAAGAGAGAGTTTGGATCTATATATCAATCACAACAAAATAATGGTAAATGCGACCCTAATTGGTAGAACAAAGGACATAGCAAGGATACCCAACCTTATTACAACCAATGCAAGCCACATGCAAAGAAGAGTAATGAGAAGTTGAATAAGGACATTGGAAAGTGGTGTGAGATCCACAAAAGTCCTTGGCACAACACTAATGAATGTTGTTTAAAACAATAATTGTTGGTCGAGTTGAAAGCCTCATAATTTGATTTTACCTTGGAATATGATTTTGAGTCAAATAAGGGAAAATAGATCATTAAAGCAGAACCTAGTGTTACTATCATTACCACAAAGGTCCAACATGAGGAACTAGATGAGCTTAAGGAAGACAAGTGCCTCTTCTACTAAAAATGTACATGAAGGGGACTCCACTACATTTCATTGTTAATAGTCTTACCCAAAAGAATCTAATCTCAAAAGAAGTCACTCAGAAGTTGATGTTGTTGATGACACCACACCCCCAACTGTACACCATTTGTTCGCTGACCCAAAGATGAGACATTTGTGTTAGTCAACAATCATCCCTACATTATGACCTCAATCCCTTTAAAGATGAGGTACCATGTGATGTTGCCATGTCCGAAGTTTGTGATTCTCTTTTAGGACAACAATGTATGTGGAAGCATCATACTGTTTACAAGTCTAGGCCCTATAGTGTCATTTTTACTTTGTGATGTTAGCTCTATAGGGTACCATAGGTATCTTCGACTACCATAATCTCTTCGATCACAACTAAGCAATGTGGGAAGGTAATCTCCAAGTCTGGGATATTTTTCCTCTTCATGGTTTTATTGGAAGATGAATGGAAGATCATCGTTACTACTAAGACATCTGCATGGGGTCTTTGTGCACAATAAGAGCATGTGGACAAGATGGTGGAAGAATACATAGATACCTTCACTCACCTATAGGGGTGCATTTTTATGGTTAGGTAAAGTATGCAATTGATTTGACATATAGTGCATCGATACTTAACGAATTGGTATATATATGCTCCCTTCTAGTGATCGAGTGATCCAGATGGATATTGGTGGCCACCCACCTATTCCAACTGGCTCCTCATGTCCATTTTTTATTCAACACGTCTTTCTGTAATGCATTATAATTGTGAGTTCTACACTTTTGGGGTTGTCTGAAGCCTCACACATTCTCCAGGTGGATATGGGTGGCCTCTCGCCTAATCCAACTGTCTTATTTTGTATGTTTTCATGTCAACACATCTTGTTGTACTTCCAGGGCTGTTTTGGGGCCCTAGACGTTTTTTTTTTACTCGCCACAATCATACTAAAGACAAAGTCTGATCCTGAGAACAGAATGTGTAGATCTCTGAAAGACCTTTCCAACGGGCTATCACGCACCTAAAACAGAGGTTGTATGCAAAAGTTACAACCCTAGGAAGTTGAGGTACCAAATCAAACCAACTTACCCATAGGGCCCACATGGCATTTCCCCTTCTATGGTTAGGTTTTTGGATGTCTAGAGTTTTGGAATTCATGTGTAATATGAAAAGGGCCTATAGAGCCTCATTTTAATCCATTCTGCTCAGAAGGATGCGTGTAGCAGCCACGTCTCTTCTTAGAGATAGCTACAACCATTCAAGCAAGTTCCAGTTCTACAGTTTTACAGTTTCAGCCTATTTCATTATTCAATAGAAGATATCGTTCACTGGATATTTGTGTTATGATTCCTATCTCTGTTTTTATTGTATTCAGTTCATTAAACAGTTCGTTCCACTCCTAAATCCAGATCAGTGGTATCAGAGTGGTCTGCTCTTCATTTATTTTTCTTCGTGCATGTCCCCGACAAGGTCTTGGTACAAGAAGTTGGGACTCGAACCAATCGAGCCATTACCAGATCCGTCGCGCCGAGCCCGAAAACAACCCATGGGAGATGAAAAGAAAGATGATGGATCAGGAGATCCTATTAAAATGTTGCTCGAGGAAGCCCTCGCGCGACTAAGGAACAAAATGATGGACAACTTCTCGCAGATCCTTCGACGGTTGCCCACGGGAGAAGCATCTTCATCAAGCGACCATGCAACCCCCTTCAAGGTATAGGTAAATTTTGATATTCCATTACTTGAAGGATTGATAGACGTGAATGTTGTAGATAAATTGTTGAATATGCTCGAAGGATATTTTTTGGTCCACAATTTTTCCGATAGGGAAAATTTAAGTTTTGCACTTCTCAAGGTCATTCCCCATGTTAAATATTAGTGGGATACTTACTCTAAGCAAAGGGCCCTGAAGGAATCTGCAATCTTTGTGGTGGCCCCTACATGGGATTCCTTCTGGGATGCCATTAAAGAACAATACTACCCTGTTGGAAGCGACGAGGACGAGTACACCAGATGGACCACCCTACGTCAAGAAAGGGACCAAACAGTACCAGACTTCACCAATAATTTTCATACCCTACACACCAAATTGAGTATCAAATATTATGAGCATCATCTGGTGCTAAAATATTGCAGTTGTTTGCATAGATACATTCAAACAGAAATGGAGTTCCTGGACATCGCCTCATTGGGCATGGCTTATAGATACGCTATCAAGATTGAGCAGAAATTTAAGCAGAAATGTCAAGAGTTTGGATCTGCAAACCTCTCATAGCCGAAACAGGGAAAGGGAAACCCCAACCCACACAGCAAGGGACCAAGTCGAGATGGTCGTCCTCAAGACAATTCGTCTAAGTCGCAATACAAGAAGGGCAATGAGAAGACAAAAAAGGACACATGAAAATGGTGTGAGTACCATAAAAGTCCTTGGCACAACACTGAAAAATGTTGCTCCAAGCAGTCCCTCGTGGCCGAGCTGAAGGCTTTCAAGTCAAAGGTTGATTTTGATTCTGAGTCAAATCCTGAAGGAAGGAAGCAAATTATAGATGTTGAACCCAGTGCCACGGTAGCTACCACAAAAGTTTGACCAAGCGAGCTAGAAGAACCAGAGGAAGGAGAACATGTCTTTCACTCGTAGATGTGGGTCAAGGGGGCTCCGATTCATTTCATTATCGACAACGATAGTCAGAAGAACCTGATTTCAGTATAGGTCGCCAAGCGACTAAACCTGCTAACGACACTGCACCCGCGACCCTACACCATCAGCTGGCTTCGTCAAGGAAGAGATCTCTGTGTCAGCCAACAATGTCGTGTCCCCTACGACATCAAGCCCTTCAAAGATGAGGTACTATGTGATATTGATCCTCTTGAAGTTTGTGATGTTCTTTTAGGACAACCATATTTTTGGAAGTGTCATGTTGTGTATGAGTCTAGACCCCGCAGTGTTATTATTACTTTGGATAGACAATTGTACAGGATGCCAGAGGTGGTACCACCCACTGCTATTTCTTTAATCTGTGCTAAGCAATGCAGTAAGGTCATTTCACAGACCGGGAAGTTTGTCTTCTTTTTGATCCATGCTCACAGTAAGTAGAAGATCGCTACCACATCCGTGGCCTCTACACAACGCCTCTCTCTGCAGCAGAAGCAAGTGGACGTGATCATGGAAGAATACAGAGACATCTTCGTCTCACCTACAAGGGTACCGACACACTGCCAAGTCAAGAATCCAATTGATCTGACCCCCGACGCACCTCTACCTAATGGACCAGTCTATTGGCGCTCACTGATGGAGAATGAAAAAATCAGGCATCAGATCCAAGAGCTTCTTCAAAAGGGGGACATCAGACCCAACTCCTCCCTTTATGGAAGCTCAATTGTGTTGGTGCAGATGAAGGACGAGACTTGGCAACTCTGCATTGATTATAGAGCCTTAAACGAAATCACAGTCATGAACTGCTACCCCATTCCCAAGATTGATGACCTTCTTGACCAACTCAAGGGGGCAAAGTTCTTCAACAAGATTGAGCTGAAGTCTGGCTACTACCATGTTCCCATCGAACCAACTGATATCTGGAAGACAACCTTCAAGTCTAAAGAAGGTCTCTATGAATGGCTAGTCATACCCTTTGGCTTAACTAATGCACTGACCACTTTCAAGAGGTTGATGGACGATGTATTGAGACCCTTCACCAACTCCTTTGTGGTCGTATATTTGGATGACATCCTCATCTTCAACAGAACGTGGGAGGAGCACATGCGACATATTCAACAGGCTCTGAGCACTCTGCGTCAACACAAGATTTATGCCAACTTGGAAAAATGCTCTTTTGGCATGAACAAGGTCCAATACCTGGGCTACATTGTTTATGAGAATGGGGTACATGTTGATCCAACTAAGATCCAAGTCATCCGTGACTAGCCAGCCCCGACCACACTGACCGAGCTTCGAAGCTTCTTGGGACTAGCCAATTTCTATTGACGGTTTGTGTTGGGATTCTCCCATGTTGCATAGGCCCTCAACAAGGTGACCAAGGGTGGTGGTAGGGCCATGTTCATGTGGGGGAATGTGCAACGACAAGCATTCGATGATCTGAAACATCGCTTGTGCTCAACTCCAATACTCTCCTTGCCCGATCTGCAACAACCATTCGAGGTTGAGACTGATGCATCTGACTATGCTGTGGGTGCAATCCTCACTCAACACGGGCATCCGATGACATACCATAGTGAGACACTCTCTGATACTACCCAGAAATACCCCACCTATGACAAGGAAATGTATTTCATTGTACAAGCCTGTCGTCAATGGAAACATTATATTCTGGGGATAGAGACAATCATACACACTGATCACAAGCCTCTATAGTTCATATAGACATAGGGGAAATTGCAGAATGATCACCATCAGAAGAGGTCCACCTACCCGTAGCAGTTCCATCTCAACATCAAGTATAAGATATATGTCTGCAATCGTGTCGGTGACTGTCTCAGTTGGCCTCCTGTGACCACACTTACCACTGTGCTCCATTCACGTGGACACGAAACATCGAAGTGGCCCCAACTTTACCAGCAAGATCCGGACTTCGCCACCACATATCAGCTCTTGGGTATAGGCGCCAYTGTCACTGGTTTTCACATTCAAAATAGACTCTTATGCCACCTGGGCCATATTTGTGTTCCTACAAGCGAGCGTACAAAGATGATTTGGGAATCCCACTACAGTCGGGTGGCAGGACATTTTGGCATAGAGAAAATTGTGGTTGTTCTTCAGAAATATTTTTATTGGCCAAAAATTTGACATGATGTTAGCAAGTATATCAGGTCTTTCACTACCTACGCGATTCCCAAGCTAGCCATCAAGAAGCAAGGCCTATACACCCCTCTTCCTATCGTTGAGAAGTCGTGGGAATCCATCTCCATGGACTGTATGTCTGGTTTGTCATCCACCAAGCACGAAAATGACTGCGTGTTTGTGGTTGTTGATAGGTTTTTTAAGATGGCCATCCTCACAACTTGTAAGAAGAATGTTATAGCGACAGATATTGCCAAGATCTTCTTCAAACGAGTTTGGGTCCGCTTTGGGATACCACAGACCATCATCTCCGACCGAGACAACAAGTTCTTCAACACCTTTTGGTCGAGTCTCTGGTCCCTATTGGACACCAAGCTTACAAAATCCACTGCTTTTCACCCCCAAACCGATGGCCAAACCGAGGTCTTCAATCGGATGATTGCGCACATCCTGCGCATGTACAATTCTAAGCATCCTTGAACATGGGATGAGAGTCTGCCATATGTCCAACACAGTTACAACATGGCTCTGCATAGTTCCACCGGTCATAGCCCATTTCAGGTGGGTCTGGGATTCCAACCCTTGGGACCCATTGATCTTGCACTTCCACTTGCTACTGCACAGATAGACTCTTTCCTTGATCAGTCTATGATCGACAAATCCACCAGATTCATTGAGCGGATTCAGCACATCCCCCAACAGGTCCAAGAGATTTTGTAGAAATCCAATGCTAGGTACAAGCAACGCCATGATCAACACAAGGTACCACACCAGTTTCAGGTCAGTGACAAAGTCTGGTTACATTTGTAGAAGGAGAATTTCACTGGGCCCCATCGGAAGCTTCACCCACTTTTTTATGGGCCTTTCACCATCACCAAGGATGTGGGTAGCAATGCTTTTGAGCTCAACAATACACCCTTCCTAGGTCTGCATCTAGTATTCAACATGGAACTCCTTCGGCCATATTTTCCACCGTTATTGGAAACCTCTGAGATCGCCGAATAACTGACACCAATAGAGCTCAACCCTAACTACATGGAACAAGCATCCATCGATCAGATAGTGGACACATAGGTCAAAGGCACTCGCTAGCAGCGGATCCAAATTTATTGGGTTGTCAAGGAAGGGCAACTCTTACACCAAGGCAAGTGGCTCACCCATGGCCAAATCCAGCAGAAGTTTCCTCACCTGATAGGGGAACTCAACACAATGGATACCATTGATTCCTAAGGGGGGAGTATTGATCCAGATGGATATTGGTGGCCACCCACCTATTCCAACTGGCTCCTCATGTTCGTTTTTGATTCAACATGTCTTTCTGTAATGCATTATAATTGTGAGTTCTACACTTCTAGGGTTGTCTGAAGCCGCACACATTCTCCATATGGATACGGGTGGCCTCTCGCCTAATCCAGCTGACCTTTTTTGTATGCTTTCATGTCATCACATCTTATTGTACTTCCAGGGTTGTTTTGGGGCCCTAAACGTTGTTTTTTTGACTCGCCACAGATAGACTGTAGACAGAGTCAAAGTCTAATGAAGGAATGTATAGATCTTTGAAAGACCTTTCCAACAGGCTATCACGCACCTAAAACAGAGGTCGTATGCAAAAGTTACGACCCTAGGAAGTTGAGGTACCAAATCACACCAACTTACCCATAGGGCCCACATGAATTTTGGCGTTTCCCCTTCTAGGGTTAGGTTTTTGGATGTCTAGGGTTTTGGAATTCATGAGTAATATGAAAAGGGCCTATGGAGCCTCATTGTAATTGATTCTGCTCAGACAGATGCGTGTAGTAGCCACATCTCTTCTCAGAGATAGCTACCACCATTCGAGCAAGTTTTAGTTCTGCAGTTTTACAGTTTCAACCTATTTCATTATTTAATAGAAGATATCGTTCACTGGATATTTGTGTTATGCTTCCTATCTCTGTGTTTTTGTATTCAGTCTGTTAATCAGTTCCTTCCGCTCCTAAATCTGGATCATCAAGGAGATTAAATGTTATAATCAAGAGCTAGTACAAAAGGGCCACACTCGACCAAGATCCTCGTCTTGTGAGAGCCCAATTGTTTTGGTTCAGAAGAAGGATGGGGCATGGTGACTCTGTATTGATTACATAGCATTGATAAAAATCACAATCAAGAACCAATATCCAATCCTTTATTGATGATCTTCTCGATCAACTCAAGGGCTCTAATTTTTCCAGTAAGATAAATATGAAGTTAGGCTATCACGAAGTGCTAATCAAGAAAATTAATGCGTGGAAGATAACCCTTAACTCTAAAGAAGGTTTCTTCAAGAGGTTGGTTATTCCTTTCGACTTAACTAAATCCCCAACAATGTTCACGAGGATGATGGATGATATCTTGTAGCCAATCACCAATTCTTTTGTGGTATATTTGGATGATATCCTCATGTTTAGTGGAACCTTGGAGGAACATATGAAGCACGTTCAACAAGTGCTGAGAAACTTGTGGCAACAACAAGTTACATGTGAATCTAGACAAGTTCTCTTTCAACATGTAGAGAATCTAATATTTGGGATACATCATGGATAATCATGGTGTGTTTGGGGATGTAGCCAAGATATATGTCATTCATGATTGGGAGACCTGAAGGCAGTAACAAAGTTCCGTGGTTATTTGGGCCTCACCAACTACTACTATAGGTTCATCTTGGAATTCTCTCATGTTGCTTGTTCCCTAAGAAAAGTAACCAAGGGTAGAGCCATTGGGTCGAGGCACAATAGAAAGGATCTTAGTTTTCAAAGCGCTACCTTTGCCCAGGATTAGTCCCAATTTTTTTTTATACCTACAACAACTATTCAAGATTGAGATAAATGCTTTAGATTATGTTTTCGGTATAATCCTCACTCCAACATGAAAATCTGGTGGCCTATCACAACGAGACACTCTTTGAGGTGGTTCGTAGGTATCCCACATGTTAAAAAGAGATGTACTCCATTATGTAGGCATGCCAGTAATGGAGACATTATATTCTAGGAAACAAAACAATCATACACTCTTACCACAAGCCCTTGCAATTCATGCAAATGCAGGGAAAGTTACATGACAACTGCAATTAGAAGTGGTCCACATGCCTCCAACAATTCCACATGAATATTAAGTGTAATAAGGGAAGGTAGAAACTGAGTTGTGCATTTCCTCAACGAACCTCCAATTGTGGCACTAACCATAGTGCCTAATTCTCATGGACATGAGAGTTATGGGTGGCTCCAATTGTATGACAAAGATCCCAACTTCACTGTTGCATATTAAACATTGGGAGGACATAAAATAGTTTCTCACTTTCACCCTCAGGCCCCTGTATTAACTTCTATGCCATCTGGTCCATCTTTGTGTTCTTTAAAGTGATCATGGGAATCTTATTTTTGAGGCACATTATAATAGGGTGGAAAGTCCCTTTAGTGTGTAGAAAATAATGGTAGTAATGAAAAAGTACTTCTTTTAACCAAAGCTCTAACATGATGTCAACATGTATATCAGATCATGCACTGCCTATGCCATCGCTAAACTTGCCATCAAGAAGTAGGGCTTGTTAAGATATTTAGACACTTAGGAGTTAGTTAAGATCTACTTGGTCTAATGTGTTTTTAGGTAAAAGTGTGTTTCTTTAGTATGCATTAGTATGAATTTGTAGTTAGGGAATCCGACGGTCATGATATGTTCTTGACATAGAGTGATCCGACGGTTCATATTCTCCTCGATCTTAACGATCATTGATCCATGGCTTAACACCCGATTGTTCCACAATCTCTATTTAAAGAACATGGAGGGTCATTTGCCAATGATCAATTGTGAGAAAATCTCTTGTAAAATATATTTGTAATCTTTTTATTTTGCATTAAGAAGCTGCTCCAAGTGGTCGCGTTGGTTGGGGCCGTGGATGTTTCCCCGTAGGGGTTTTACCACGTCAAAACATCGGTATGTTTATCTTTGAACTAGTTGTGTGAGCGATTACTGAAGGTGTTCTTCCTCTGTTGGAATACATGTGTTGTCAAACATGGTATCAGAGCCTGTTTGAAGATCCGCTCTTGTTGTAGATCGAGATCATGAAGCCAAGTTGCCTCATCTCCATTTTCTATCATTTTCATACATTTATGGGTTGGGAGGAATGTTCCATTGCACCTAGAGTGCTCGTTTCAATCAGGAACACTTTTCGTTTCACTCAAAAAGGTTTATGTTTTCCCAAGATACGTCCATTTCAATCAGATCCAGAGGTATAAAGCCCAAATACACATTTTAAATTTTTTTGCAGAGTGTTATTTTGGTTTTATTTCGATTTTATATTATTTGTTTACAGGTTGCTACTCTTTTAGATCTGCGTATTCTTTTTGCCTCGTGTCCTGTGCGATCTCAAAAAATCAGAAACATATAGGAAAAGGTGCATCTTCCAGGTAAGCTAACCAAGATCTAACCTTTGTTGTCATCGAGAAGCAAAATTTTTTTTGTGTGTGATTTTTTTTTTTTTAGCATGCTCTACAAGGCTCTCCAAGGCCGTATTCAACAACAACAATCCTCTTGATAAACAATACAATATGCTTTGCTAGACCATTTGGTTAAAAGTTGTTTTATTAAGTAAGAGGTCTTGAGTTCAAGTCTCTCTTTTTGTTACTTTTTTTGAAAAAGTTAATGCTCAAATTGTAAAGTGTATTTCACTTCAAATATAAAAGCGAATCACTATAAGTAACTTTAATATTTTATTTTAGAGTTATTTATTTTGCATGCAACTTTTCTTTTATAAAGCAACTTCATTGTAAAAGTGATCCACACTTCTCTTTATAAAAGTGGGTCACTTCATAAAGCAACTTACACCACCACGTGGTCCTTTGGTTACCATTTATGCCTTTTTTTAAAAGGGCATAACTTTCACATCCAAAGTCTGTTTTTAGTGTAGTTTTTTTTTTTAACCGCACAATTTTTCGAGATATTTCCATCCAGATCATCAATTTCAGTTTTTATATTCACATTATCTACATATTTAATATGGATTCTTCCAGTAATCTTTTGCTTACGAGCACCAACTACTTCCAATGTAAATCTCATATGAAGGATTTATTAAGAAGTAAAGGCTTCGACCACATTACCTTGGGAAAGGAAAAGGAACCCACTAATGATGATAAGAAAGTCAAATGGGCTAATAGGAGTAACGAAACACGTGGACTAATTGGAATGTCCATATCTCCTGATTTAAGGTTCCACCTTAAAGAAATTGATGACCCCGATGAAGCTTGGGAAAAGATTGAAACTGTGTTTGGTAAACTCAATATTATTCGAGCACAACAATTAGAAAATCAAGTACTGACTTTAAATCCAAGTGATTTTTCTTGCATTGGAGACTATCTATCTAAGTTTAAAACACTCATAATTTTATGTGAAGAATGTGAGATAAATATGGAGGAAGAGCGTTGCATCTATCTTATCCTCTCTAAGCTAGGTAGTGCATATTCTGTGTTTGTATCTACCTTTTACGCCATGAGAAAGGCTCTAGGAAAAACTTGTAAAAAACCCACTCTTGAGTCCTTTTGTGTTGCTTTGATTAGAGAGGAAGATAAGCTTGTACAACTTGGAGTGATCAACACTGCAGGTACCTCCAACAAAGCCTTAGTTTCCCAATAGAAAGATAAACCCAAGTATCCCAAGAAGCAACATCCTCGCCACAATAACAAACAACATAAGGGTACCAAAGCCGCTCAGACAACTTAAGCTCCTAATGGTGACAAAGGAGAAAAATACAAAAATAAGACGACTGACAGACATTGCAACTTTTGTGATAAAGATGGTCATGATGAGTCCAAATGTTTCAAGAAGATGCCAGCTTTAGAAGCAGTGATGAAGTGCACAACATAAATATTGATTCTAATTTTTCTTCTTCTTCTCATGGACATGCACTTTCTCCTTCTGGTTTCTCCTTCAATATAACTTCTACTTCTTCTTCTGATGACTGGCTTATTGATTATGGAGCATCTTATCATATGGCTAAGGATAACGACATATTTTATGCTCTAAATGAATGTAACACCAAGAAAATATTTGTTGGTGATGATAGATATCTTAGTGTTGTAGGATCTGGAATAGTTCAAGTAGATAATGGTCATTTCAATGATGTATTATGTGTTCCAAGTCTTTATTGTAACCTTTTATCAGTATATCAAATCACTCATTTAGGTGAAGGAAAAACCGTAGAGTTATCACCTCACCAAGTTGTAATCAAGGATCTAAAAGATCTTAAGCATGTTCTTGCAACTAGAATTGCCGATGATATTACCAGGTTGTACAAGTTTGACAACTTTGGGTCATCATATTTTTCATCAGTTTTTTTTGCTCATAGAGATGACTTGAGCAAACTTTGACATGAACGGTTTGATCATCTAAACTATCGCTCATTGCAAAAACTGTGTAATCAACAGATGGTGACTAGTCTTCCTCTTGTTTCATGCATAGATGGTGTTTGTGCCGGTTGTGTTCTCGACAAACATCATCAGGACAATTATGACAAATGTGCCTCTTAGCATGCCTCGGGCCCTTTGCAGCTTGTTCATAGTGATTTGTGTGGTCCACTTTCTTCTCCTTCTTTTTCTGAGTGCAAGTATTTCTTAACTTTCATTGATGAGTTTTCCAGACGTACTTGGGTTTACTTCTTAAAACTTAAGAGTGAAGTTTTTGACAAGTTTTTGGCCTACAAGGCCCTTGTAGAAAAACAACATGGACATCAAATTCAAAAGTTAAGAACAAATAATGGAAGTGAATATGTGAACAATAATTTTACAAGTTACTACACTACACAAGGCATCCAAATGCAACACACTGTTCCATATACACTACAACTAAATGGCGTTGCTGAAGGAAAGAACCACACATTAAAAGAAATGGCTAATTATATGATCTAATCTAAGGGATTAAGTCTAAAGTGTTAGGTGGAAGCAATCAACTGTGCAAATTACATAGTAAATCACACTCCAACAAAGACTCTTAAAAATATAACACCAGAAGAAGATTGGACTAAAATTAAACCAGATGTAAATCAGTTCTGTGTATTTGGCAGTATATCATGGGCTCACATTCCTGATGAGAAAAGGAAAGCATTGCGGCCTAAAAGTGAGAAGTGTATATTTGTTGGNAAAAGAAATGGCTAATTATATGATCTAATCTAAGGGATTAAGTCTAAAGTGTTAGGTGGAAGCAATCAACTGTGCAAATTACATAGTAAATCACACTCCAACAAAGACTCTTAAAAATATAACACCAGAAGAAGATTGGACTAAAATTAAATCAGATGTAAATCAGTTCTGTGTATTTGGCAGTATATCATGGGTTCACATTCCTGATGAGAAAAGGAAAGCATTGCGGCCTAAAAGTGAGAAGTGTATATTTGTTGGTTATTCTGAAGATGTCAAAGGTTATAGACTTCTTCAACCACATTGTAATGAAATTATTATTAGAAGAGATGTTAAATTTGATGAAAATCTCTTGGCTTGCGATCCTAATTCGACGATTGTGACTTTTTCAGCCTGCGAGCCATCTTCAACGTTTGTGCCTTCTTCTGTTCCTATTCTGGTTTCTTCTTTAGATGATGACATTGAGGATGAAAATCCACCTCCGCCTGCTCACCTTCCTCAAGATGAGTCCTTTGAACCTGAACCAACACCGGTTCCACCACTTCCTAGATGGGCTCATTCAACACGAGAAGCAGTTGGTGGTCTTGTCGGTGATCCTTCAGATCAATGTTGAACATGTTCACAGTTCCAACGAGCCTCTTCTCTTTTGGCTGAAGTTTCAAAGACTCATGATCCAAAGATCTTTGCATAAGCTTCAGGTCATCCAAATTGGGATGCAACAATGAATGAAGAGTATCATTCTTTAATGGAAAACGATACTTGAGATCTTGTATCACTTCCAAAAGGAAGAAAAGTTGTCAGTTGTAAATGGATCTACAGAACTAAGTATGCATGAGATGGAAGTTTTGAAAGACACAAGGCTCGGTTAGTTTCCAAAGGATTTTCCCAAGTTGAAGGAATTGACTATAAAGAAACCTTTGCCCCTGTAGCCAAAATGAATTCCATCCACCTTGTTCTTGCCCTTGCTACCTTGCATAAATGGGAGGTCCATCAGATGGATGTTAAATCCACTTTCTTGCACAGAGATTTGCAATAATAAATCTACATGGAACAACCTCTTGGCTATGTCCAGAATGACTCTAGTCTTGTTTGTTGCCTTAAGAAATCTATTTATGGTCTTAAGCAAGCTCCTCGAACTTAGTATGCCAAAATGGACACCTTTCTTATTGACATCGGATTATGTAGATGCCATTATGATCCTAATGTCTATACAAAGAAAGTAGGAAGCCATCTCATAATCCTTGTCCCTTATGTTGATGACCTTATCCTTACTGGTAGCGACTCAAAACTTTTAAACCATGGGAAAACCAGCCTTAAGAAGAAATTTGAAATGACAGACGTAGGTTTTTTTCACTATTACCTTGGCCTCCAAGTTTTGAAAACCAATGAAGGAATTTTTCTTCGCCAGTCTAAGTTTTCTTGTGACCTTCTTCGTCGCTTTCACATGGACGATAGTAAACCATCCTCTTCTCCCTTCCATTCTGGAGTCAATCTTACTGCCACCTGTACTTCTCCTGAAGTTCATGCCACCCTGTACCATTAGTTAGTTGGTAGCCTCTTATACTTGACTCATACCCATCCCGATCTTTCCTTCGTTGTTGGTCTTGTTGCCCGATATATGCAAACACCCCATGAAAGCCATTGGAAAGAAACTAAAATAATACTTCACTCTGTGCGTGGTACAATACATTTTGGGATACATTACAGTTCAGGGGGGACTCCTTTATTGGTTAGTTTCACTGATTTAGAATGGGCCAACGACCTTAATGATCGAAAGTCTACCGCAGATTATGTTTTCAGCCTTGGTTCAGGACCTGTCACTTGGGCCTGTAAGAAACAATAGGCTATTGCACTTTCTTCAACAAAAGCAGAGTACCGAGTAGCAGTAAATGCAAGTCAGGAAGCCTTGTGGCTTCGACAGATCCTTTCAGAGTTTAGATTCTAGAAGCATCATTCGACCAGCTTTTGGTGTGACAATCCGAGTGTCATAAAGCTCGCCAAAGACTTAGTTCAAAATCAGTGTAGCAAGCACATTGAGCTACACATGCACTTCATTAGAAAGCTCATTCATGATCAAGTTATTGAAGTTCTCTTTTTTCCTACAGAAGTTCAAGTTGCTGATATTTTCTCAAAATCTCTTACAAAAGTGAAGTTTTCCAAACTTCGATCTATGTTAGGAGTTTAGGAAGTTGTCATTAAGGGGGGATAGGCTCTAATGCCTCATTCCTTCTCCTATTGTGTCACTATTGTAAATCCTTCAATCCTATCCCAAGTTGTTCTTAAGGGGGGATGTTAGGATATTTAGACACTTAGGAGTTAGTTAAGATCTACTTGGTCTAATGTGTTGTTAGGTAAAAGTGTGTTTCTCTGGTATGCATTAGTATGCATTTGTAGTTAGGAAATCAGATGGTCACGATATGTTCCTGACATAGAGTGATACGACGATTCATATTATCCTCGATCTTAACGGCCATTGATTTGTTTCTTAACACCCGATTGTTCCATGATATCTATTTAAAGAGCATGGAGGGTCATTTGACGATGATCGATTGTGATAAACTCTCTTGTAAAATATCTCTGTAATCTTTTTCTTTTGCATTAATAAATTGCTCTAAGTGGCCGCATTAGCTGGGGTCATGGATGTTTCCCCGTAGGGGTTTTACCACGTCAAAACATCGGTGTGTTGATCTTTGATTTGGTTGTGTGAGTGGTTACAAAAGGTGTTCGTCCTCTGTTGGAATACCTGTGTTGTCGAACAGGGCTGTAAACTCCTTTACCTGCTCCAAGCAAGCCCTAGGAGTCAATCTACATTATATGTCAATCCTACCCTCAACCAAGCATGGTAACAATTGTATATCTATGGTTGTTGAATGACTCTCTTAGATGGCCATTTTGGCACCCTGAAAGAAGTTCATCATGAAAAAAACCATTGCTAAGCTCTTCTTCAAGTGTGTTTAGGTTCATTTTTGACAAGCATGAACCTTCATTTCAGATAGGGATTGAAAATTCCTTATAATGTTCTGATCTAACATACGGTCAATCATGGAAACCAAGAGAATCAAATCGACTACCTTCCACCCCCAAATCGATGGAAAAATAAAGGTAGTCAACAAGATGATTGTGCATGATATTGGAATGTACAACACCAAAAACGTATGTACATGGGATTAAATCCTTCCTTATGTTCATTATAACTACAACAAACCCTTCACAACTTTATTGCCCACAACTCTTTTCAAGTGTGTCTAGGGTTCCAACCTTTGGCCCCAATATATGTAGCTCTATCTATCACATATACACATGAAGAATCCTCCCATGATTAGAATGAGGCAGATAGAACAACAATTTTTTTTTAATGGATCTAGCATATCCAACAATGAGTTCATGGTATTTTTCACAAGGCTAATGCCAAGTACAAGTAGTGATATGATCAACACCGGGTTCCACACAAGTTTTAAGTTGATGATAAGGTATGGTTAGACTTGTAGAAAGAGTGACTCACATACCTCCATAGGAAGCTCAAACCACTCTGATATGGGCCTTACACCATCACCAAGGCTATGTATGAGAATATTTTTGAATTCAATATTCCACCTTTCCTTGGCTTGCACCCTGTATTTAATATGGATATGCTTCGATGATTTTTTCCACCTCTTTTGGTCCCCTCACACAGAGCACTTGGACCAAACCTTGATTGCATTGAGCAGGCTATAATCGAATAGACCATGGACACCAAGATGAAGAAAACCCTCCTACTAAACATACAGTTCTATCAAGTGGTTGAGACAAGGCAACTTCTCACCGTGGAAAGTGGTTCAATATGAGTAAAATTCAACAAAAGTTTCCCCGTTTAATGGAGAAATTGGATGCAATGGAAAAAATTTATTGCTAAAGGGGGATGACTGATCTAGGTGGATATAGGTGACCACCTACCTCTTCCATTAACTCAAAATCGGTCACACACCTTAGTAGTTTTACAATAGTTTTGTAGGTCCTGAACTTTCGACACAATTTTTGGGCACTTCCCATGCATATTTGACAATTGATATAACTTGAAAATCCCTAATTGATAGGCCTACCAAACACATAGATATTGAAATATGATTTGTAACGGTCCAAGAAATCTCCCAAATGGAGGTCGCATGTGAAAGTTGCGGCCCTAAGTGGCTGATGTATCAACTAGGCTCCATGGGGTCCATGTTCCTTTTTCCACCTCGTCTCCTAGGGTTAGGGTTTTGGATCTTATGGGTTTTGCCTCTTAGGCTTTTAGAATTTATGTTAAAATGTACTTTTTGCCTCTTTTAATAGGATTTTTTTTATGAATGGGTGTATCTAACACATCTCTTTTTAGAGATAAGTTACTATTATTTTTCCCAGTTTGTATCGCTTTGCATATTTCAATGTTTTCATCATTTCATTCATTAATAGAGTTTGGGTTTCATTATATTACTATGCTCTTTGCAACATCTTTGTGTTATTCCACCTGTTGATGTTATCTTCATTTTTTTCATAACATAATCTGTATCACTCACCTTAATATGGTTCCTATGGTTCATCTGGTTAGAGCTTAATGGTGGTAATACTAGAATTAGGTTTTTCATCAATGATTCATTTTTTTTTCCAGTAAGGTCTCTAGTGTTGTCGTCAATGGATGAAGTTCCAAGGTTTTCAATTCAATATCATTATTTGAAACGACACAAATCATTCTTGTGCCATGGCCTTTTATGGGCGTTTCCACCATTTTCTTATGTCCTTATTTGACTTCCGATTCTTCTAATTTGCAAGTGAATTTGAATGATTGTCTTGAGGTTGGTTATCTTTTCTATGTCCTTTATTTTTAGAATTAGGGTTACCTTTACCCTTATTTTTTGTGGTTATTTTCCAACTCCAAACTATTTCTTACCCCTTTTCAAACAATTTTCCTCAATCTTGACAATATAATAATAATCTTCTTCTAGTGAACATATGTCTAAGCAACGAATTTTTGTTTGGATGTATCTATGTATATATCATTTTGGTGTTCGAGAACCATGTTCCACTCAGAGTCGATATCCAATTTTTCACGTGGAGTATGAAAGGAATTTCTATACTTTGATACATTATATCCTTACCCTAGTACAAGGTTCTCCATCTCATATGTTGGTCATCAAAGTTTCTAATAGAATAATAATTTTCCTTAAGGGAATCGACAAAATCTCCAAGTGGCATCTATATCATACACCTCATAACCATCTTTGAAAATTCACTCACAATGAAAATCCAATGAGTGTTTCACATCGGGAAGGGACTTTAGGAGTGCTAAGGTAATCTTCTCACTATTGGATAAATTATGAATCAAGAGATAACACTTTAATTGGTTTACCCATCTCTCCAAAGCTTTTGATTTTACATTTCCTTCAAATAGAAGGATATCAAATTTAACTTGTACCTTGAATGAAACGATTCTTATGAAATCACTACTAGACAAAGATGCCTCCATCAATATTGGGACTTATCAAACTATGTAGATAAAATGATCCTTTGTCTTGTTCCTTTGTTTGTCGAGGGCTTCCAATAGTAACAAATGGATAGGATCTCCTTCTCCATCATCTTTCTTTTAGTCTACCATGTGATTCCACTTAGGTATTTGACGAAGGTTATTCGAATGATCAATTAACTTGAGGCCCAACTTCCTATATTGTGACATCATGGGGTACATGCATGAAAAGACAATAAATAACATATTGCTCTGGTACCACTAATCAAGATTGGATTGAGAATACAGTGAAAGAATGCGCTATTGCAGAAAACGGAACACAATAAAACACCCTATACATTGAAAACTATTTTCCATCAACAAATCAATGGTGAAAAAAATATAATGTACATAGTAATACATAATGACTAGAATGGTGGTAACTTATCTCTTAGAAGATATGTGACAACTATGCTCATTCGTAAAAATCCCTTAAATAGAAGGAGGAAAAC
>JASDQU010010307.1:76327-97280 GCA_032191745.1 Picea mariana | reverse complement strand
AAAGTATGATTTTCTAGGTTTTTTCCTATTGACATTAAGTTGTGGTGGATGTTATTGTGACCTTTTGTTTTGTATAAAATTCATGTACCATTTTGTATATAATATAAAGAAGGATAATTTTATTCAAAAAAATCCAACACTTTGACTTCTTGTAAACACATGATATCTACCATATCAATCAAAGACAACATTTGAGAATTGATATGTTTTTAGATTCCAGGGTCACTCAAACCATACACATTCCATGAGCTAGCTTTCATTAGGAACCCCCTATGTCATACATCTCTTCCTTGTTATCTCCGAGGTTACCAAGAGCACCAAGGTATTCTCACTTGCAATGGGTTTGCATAGGATAATCTCATCATTTCATGTAAATGATTGACTCTATTTTTGTAGGAAATCAACCAATCCCCCATCCTAAGGTTCTCACATCAATGATAGAGAGCGTACCCTGTGAGTTCTTCCACCTTACTGACATGGACTTGACACATGCTAAATCATTATGTTTCTTATTAAGGCATCTTGAGGCATATGAGGTCTATGTTACTACTAAGGTAGTTTGAGTTCTAGGAGGGTCAACTAGAGTTGAATTTATTTGATTTAGAGCCTTTTGAGGCTTGAAACACCTGCTTCTTTGTACCACTTATGTCCATCCTCCTTTTATATTATGATTAGCCTAGGGACCATCGATATCTTGAGTATCTATGTGGGTGGGGCCCCTTCTATATTTTCCTAGTTTATGAGTGGATAATCTTGGATATAGTGTGTAATGTACCCAACCACCCTTATGCCTACTGGGATGGTGGGGCATTGAAAAATTTTCGCCAATTTCCCACTGATTTCATATTTAGTAACCAAATCTAATACAATATAATTTTTGCACTATCATATGATATAATTATGCGTACTGTTACATAATTCATATTGAACATTCAAAAAATATATGGACAACAATTCATTAAATGCACAATATTTAAATATATAAACCCACATAGTAAAATAACATAAAAGCACATATACAAAACAATCGTCTTTTTTAAAGAATGTACAACAACTGGCTATAGATGTGGGACATTCCTTCCAACCATAGGCACTATTGCACTAGTTCATTTTGTAATAGGCCACCCCCTAGTGGGGGCTATGAGTCCACAAGGACAAACAAGGACTCTCTCTAAGCCCAATTCTCATTAATTTCATAGTTTGTTCACTCACACAACCATTCCAATAACCATGTCTCTTTCCCCCTTCAGTCTGCACAACCCCAAGAGTGGATCCCCTTATCTACAATGCAGTCCCTCGAGCTATCACACCCCTTTCTGGGATTGATCACAAACTGGCCAGGAAAATATCAATTTTGGGATCTACAGGGATTCTCAATGGAAATTAACACATAGTTACAAACAAGCAACCTCATCCCTATGTTATAGGCTTAGCTCAATTCCTCTTGCAACTCCTCTCAAGCTAGAATGATGGATATAATGATCCTCAACTTCCCAAAAACAAGGAATAAGTATGCATGCTTTGAATTTTCCACTTGTCACTTAAATAACTCCACCTAACTACCTTGGCAAATATTCCAAATTGATATGCCCTTTACATAAGCTAAGGTAAGGCACTTTGGTTACAATAAAATATATTATTCCCCCCCTTTAACCCCCTCGTGTTCCCCTCTCGTGGAGTCATAGCCCCCCATTGTTTTATTCCTTCTCATCTCACAACCAATGATGCATTTTGATTAACAAATTTAGTGTACATCATTTAATTTACTTGGCCATTGACCGTGCTATTTATTTCACAACCCAATTCACATATTCACATTACATTACATTTATGGGGATCAAAACTGGGGTGTTACATAGTGGTCTAGAATTTGACACCATAAGTATTTGGGAGATCTATATAAGGAGTAAGTTGATGAAATATCTTGTTTCAGAACTAAATAGCACATACTCTCTAAGAATCCATGAAAAATTGACCTTGAGACATGTTGTAACATAGGTTAAAATTCTAAATAAAAATTCTAAATTTTTATTAGAATAGAGGTTTTTGAGTCTTTCCACATTTCAATCATTCAACATTTTTTTATGCTCATTTGCACTTGTTTAAAATGGTTTCTGATTGCTTGAATTTGGGTTATCACGATGATTTGACATTTTCATCAAGGTTTGAATTTCATTGCATTAATGAATTAAATGAGTGGTTTGGCAGATTGAAATAATTCTAGTTAAAGTTCAATTTTTGTAAGTTAGTCGACATCCTGAAAGAATATATATTGATGAATGGAAACGAGTAAAAAATTTTCAATTTCAATGAAGCATCAATTTTTATGAGCCTTCAAATTTTATTAAAAAGCAACACATTTCTGCATTTCTGCACTCTTTAGCATATATTGATGAATGGAAACGAGAAAAAAATTTTCAATTTCAATGAAGCATCAATTTTTATGAGCCTTCAAATTTTATTAAAAAGCAACACATTTTTGCATTTCTGCACTCTTTAGCAAGATTAAATTAATTCAATTAAGATTTTTTCACGAATATTCTTTCTACGTCATAAAATAACATATATTAAAGTTTGAAGATTGGCAGATAGTTTCCAATTTAAAGAAAGACATAAATTTCTACAAGGCTTTGCTTTTGATAAAAAATGTTTGATTATCCCGAGGATTTTCACTAAATATACTTTGGTTCATGCGTACTAGTTGAGTATTAAGGATAGAGGTATTTTGCATCAAACAAATTTCTTTTGGAGTTGATAGTTGACATTTTTCACCATTCTTACAATTGTTCAACTTCATTGTTTTATTGCAATGTTAAACTCAATTGATAAAAACCTTTACTTTAATACTATTTTGTTGGATGTTACAAACATGCTGAAGTTTTATGCAGAAAGAGCCTGAAAAGGTTAGCTATAAACGTTTGTGTAACTAGTTAAAGTGAATTTTTGTAAGTTCTTTACAAAAAGATCGATGTGCAATAAAACCCCAAATTTTATATGGTGGTAAATGTCAAATTAAATTTTATAAAAACCCTAAATTCCAATTAATATATTTTATTTGGTCCTTTTGACATGTTTATATTTGTGATACATGTATTCTATAAGCAATTAAGAGGCCGTAGTGGATGAATGTCACGCCATTACAAAACCCGGGATGCAAGGAAATTACGGTAATAAATATCTCCCACAAGATCATAAGGAAGAGGATATTGCGTCAATTCATTAGATAGCTCAACATGTGAAAGGGATTATTAATTTGATGATGCCACGTAACTCGCCAATGGAGCACTGACATGACCTACTAGTAGCTTCCACGTGGGTATGTGGAACCCACTACATATAAGGGTTATCTACCACCTCAGCGCTGGAACACACCAATAGAAGGCCATCACGTATCCATAGGACCCAATGAATGACACCAACTTTGACGTCATGTCAGACTGTGGACCGTAGGAGATTTGGATGTTGGGAAGTTCTTTAAGTCCCGATGTCCCTATGTCGAGATACTTCAGGGTTGATGTCATCATGCCGAGAAAATTTGATGGTGCACATTTGAGCGCTAACATTGGCTCCAATTGGGATGGAGGCCTCCTTGTGAGGCTCGAAGAACCTAATAATTCCAGTGGCCTTATCATTGGGATATGGAGTCAACTGTGTGAACAACCTCTGAAACACTGCTAAAATCTGCCACTTATTCAAGCAAACCGACTGATAAACTTGTTGCAAACTGAAGGAAATAAAATGCTCGAGAAGCGAGCTTATTTCCTATGTTATCCTACCTCTAACAAGATCTCCAACTTGGTCAGGTAAAAGCATACTTCCACAACAACCATTCAAATAACTTAGGATTGAAATGATATCGTCTTTGCCACTGATCAATAAATAGTGACATAAATATAACAACAACAATGGAAACTCCTTCAAAAAACCATACTCACCCACAAATGTCGGTAAAATAATGAAATCTGAAATCTTTAAAGAATCTGAAAAATATGACTCCAAGAAAACTGCAACTGGATCCTCAAAATCATGATCAGAAACAAGTTGATTTAGAAAAGATGACTGCCAACGCATACATTCCCCTTTGCCGGAAAATATGTGAGCTCCTTGTGATTTCGAGAGCAACTGTTGGTCATCAAGAGTGACAATTTCTTCCTCGGAATGATAATCACAAGATAATTGTATAGCATGATTTAAAATATCTTGTTCAAGATCAACTAAGAAAATATAATTATCTATACAATCATTTGTTACTGCATGCTCAAAATGATTAAGAAATTGATCATAAGCATGATATGTGTCCTGATCCATAGAAAAATCTGAAAATACTGAAGAATTCAGTTCCAAATCTAAATCATACTCACAGTCTTCTTGTTGCTCATGTGCATGCCGATTTTCAAAGTATGCTTGATCTCGAATCCTCTTGCAAGCCCAGATGTTCTCCTCGACTTCTTCTACATCCTCAAACAAGTGTCTTAAATATGAATATTTCCTTTCTCTTAAGAGAAGGACAAGATCTGGATGCCGAGCCATTACATAGTACACTATGGCAATAGTCTCAGGAGGTCAGATTTCCAATGGCATGATACGATAAACACTGTAAAACCTCCCGTTGAAGACAACCAAAGCTTCTTCTTTGCCTCTCCTCAAAGAATTAAAATCAACCAAGTACTGATCAAGGGACTTGTTCTCACCCGAACACTTTAAAAAGGCATTGCATAGCTCGATCCAAGAACCAATAGAATCGACTCCCAAACCTTTAAACCACACAACAACATCTCCAAACAAAGATTTAGAGAACAACCTCATGGTAACATCTTCATGTACTATATCAAACCGATCAAAAAATTTCTCAAAGGCTCCCAAATGCCTCTCAGCTGTAACATGATCCTCTCCAGTAAAACGGGGAAGATCCTTGAAAAAGTCTAGAGGGTAAGGATGAAGATAAGATGACAGCCTTAAAGGTTTAAACATTTTGTTTATGATTTTAGTATGAAAATATGTGGGCTGAAAATGAGGTTTAACAAACTGATGGCAAGGTTCATAAGTGACAATATAAGGTGATAAGATTTGTTAAGGAGATAACTCAGATTTATCATCCTCAAGTTTATAGGGACGACCATGCTTAGGAAGGATTGAGATATAAACCTCGTTCTTCCCGATAGGATGAAGTGAGGATACAAGATCAACATCTATAGCACAAGCAATATGCAACTTTTCTTCTTCCAAGGATGGATATATAAAAGAAGTCTTATGATCATCTGAATACACAAAGCAAAGGATAACCCTCTTTATATGTAAAGTGAATGAGAGAAATGAGCTAATGAATAAAAACAAGAGTTCATGGGGAAGACTCATGAACTGATACTTGGTTTTTCCCTTCCGTATAGTCATCTTCTAGTTAGCAGGATCCTTCCTCCAGTGGAATCTTTGAATGTGGAGTCGCTAGGTGGATGATTACAGTCAACTTCTGTATCCCTCTCTTGTCTACCATCAAGAGCCGGATCTATGTCGTTCTCCCAGTGAAGCTTGCTTTGCACTTCGCTCCTTGACAACAACACCAAAATGTTAGCTCTCCAAGAATCATCCCCATACTGTAATGGGAACAAGCTTGGTAACATACATGTCGGTTTTAATGAGTAGAATTCTCAATAGTGGATCAAACTATATGAATGTTAAAACTTGCACTCATGAGACAAGCAAGAATATACTCCAACAAAATTGGCTTCACACAAACTAATCAAATGCTCAAATAGGATTAAATGAATATGGAGAAGTTACTATAATCTGTAAAATCATACATACATCAAGAATACATGACAATCAAGTTACAACAATGAAAGGTGTATTTGCAACTCATACCGTTAATGCAATGAAAGACATGCTTCTTCCAATCATTAAATGAAACAAGAACAAAGTGAATCAGTCACTTATAGTATAAACACACAGAATGATAGAGATGAATAGGGGAAAATCTGTTTTCATTCACTGAAGAGTAAAAAATATAGATATACAATCTTTTAAAGTCTTCAAGCCATACAAGCTTTCTCGAGTCCTCAAGATCGAACCTCTAAGGGCCGAACGCCCCTCTTATCTCATTCCAACACTCTATCAGACTTACAATAGTCTTTTTATAACTTCGACTGTCAATGATAGCGCTAAAATTCGAATAACAACTCTATCATAGGATCCTTGTGCCCTCAAAGTGGCGTGGCAATAGGTGGATAACAAAAACAACAAAGCACTAAAATTTAGGCTAATGCTGGCAATGTCTCCAACATCCTCTTTATGGATGATGAAATGTCCCTTTATGGGCTTCTCCCTTTGGCGGATGGCTTCCTAACTCATAACTGGCCCTTTAGACATCTAGCATGCATCCATCAAAAACCTGAAAACTGCTTACTTCCTTAAAAAATTTCAGAATAAGAGTTTGCAACACAATTTGCAGCGCCTGTCTCAGCTTTTCTGAACTATTGAAGAGTCTATCAACAATTTGATGAACTAGATTCCCACAAACAAATCTTGCCAGAGTTGATGCTACACAAGCTTGATGTTGACAGTACCAAACTTTCAAGTTAAAAAATGAGTCAATAAATACTTGTTGGGTTTCCAATACATTCTGCAAACTCCACCCTACAGTAGCAGTGCCATTGAATTCACCAACATCATCAGGATTAAAGGCTTCTAGATGTGACTGGGATACTGAATTTTTAGTGAGATTAGACCTGCCTTCGATTATTAAAAAGATTCCAGGTAAATTTCTCACAAGATTAGAGATGAGAATGAGTGACTCCATCTTGCTTCGTGCCTTAGGTATAGGTGAAAGCTTAGACAATATATAAGTGATCTAAATGGAATATGGAGTCCCACAACCTCCAGATCAGAGAGGGAGAGATAGACAAACTGAAATTGCCTTACACAAAACCTACTTATCCAATCACTGCCAAGATGCCATCCTCCTCAATTGAAATTGTGTGTACTGCTTGAAAAATTCAGCTGGAATCCAATATCACCAGTCGAAGCATTTGAAGCTCGACTAAATAATTGAGTAATAGTGAGTGAATGAGTGAGCACCCAATCATCAACAACAACAAGGGAAACAATGCTCTCCTCAATTTGTTTTAAATTGGCTTCTAATGCTTCTTCTACAATAGGTCTAAAAAGTTTTAACAGAATAGGATAGAGTATAAGGTCTCGAGATTCTAACAAAGATCAATGACCTAGAGCTATTTGGACCCATTTTTCAGTAGCCTGAAACACTCCAGTAGCTGCTGAAGAAGCTAATGCACGTCTCTTCACGAGAAATGCAAAGTCCTTTGTTTGCACGGTAGACCATATTACAAGCTCCGATGCATAAGCTGATTCCATGGGAAGGCGAATTGAACACTTAAACTCGGTCGAATTGCTTTGAACAAGAGATGACCAATAACAACGCAGTCGACGATGCTGATGCCAGAGAGGATAACAAAAGTGCTGCTCAAACAAATTATAGTTTTCCATGTGTTCGCTCATGCGCCATTGGAGCAATCATAACAACATGTCCATCCCAACCTGTAAACTTAACTTGTGTGTCAATATCTTTATGCTTCTAAGAAACATTTCTCTTAAAATAGAGTCTAAAAATATGGACAGTTGCTAAAACACTGTCGACACCTGCATATATGACAATCACAGCTTGAACTTCTCTCTTTGACACCATACATTTGCAAAACCTTGACAACTAACACCTTCATCCCTGGTTACAAGCATTTGACACCTGCAAGCTTGTCGTTAGCATACTGGTATCTGGCAGCCAATTCCTTTGATCAATAGCTGGAAGAATATTGCTGGAAGAATATTGTTTGAAATTTCCTCTTGGTGCCAAGCATTAGGGCTTTAAATCTACGTTTGTTTTATATTTTCCCAATGGATATAATCCCAAATGAATTGGGAAGAAAGGATTTTGGTGAATAAATATCTCAACATTCCCTTATCAGTTCGACGCATTGAGCATACATATGGTTCCTTGGGCATGGCGCTTGGCGTTGGGTTTTAGTGACTTATATGTGTTAGTTCAATGGATTGTATGGCTTGACATATAGTATAGCTTGTGGACATTGATCTCGGTGATAAATTTGGTAGATAGATAATGACTTAGGATTAGATATTAAGACACTTGAGCACACACCACTTTTTGTTTTTGCTAAAATGTTTTGATAACAAAAAACCGATTTTTTTTTTGTTAAAAAAAATCTTAAAATCTGAAGAAAGATAAAAGGTATGACAATAAGTAATTTTGGATAATGATTTTGTCATTTTGGAATGCAGATCATAGGCCAAAGATCATAGGATTTGTGGGAAAAAGAGATCGATAAATATTGTCAAGGCTCGATGGGGAATTTGAAGTTATGACAATCGATAAAAGACCCAGGGATTTGGAAAATCTAGCTTTAATTTGATGAAGGCGCTTAAAATTTTGATGGTGCGAATTTGAGTGCTAACAGGAATTTCTTTAAGTCCCAACATCCCAATGTCATGATACGTCAGCATTGAAGTCATGTCAGACATATGTTCGTGGGAGATTTTGATGAATTGCAATTGCTTGAGTCCCGGCATCCCAATGTCGCGATACATCAACATTAAGACGTGGCTTGCCATGTCATCTTGCTAGCACAACATATGTTAGAGCCAATGAATGCTTGCCACATGTACACGTGAAATTTTCCAAATACACACGACATACATCATATCCAGGTGACATGGGGCATATATTTCTGCCATGTCAATAACAACATGGACCAATGAGAGGTCGCCACGTGTTCGTGGGACTAGACTAACGTCAACACTGCCACATCATGTCGGATCACCGGACATCAAGATAATTATTGAAGTTTTATGAATGTCAAGGTAACACCGATCCGATAAAGCCTAGGATCCACTTCTGAAAGGTAACATTGTGGATGAGGTTCTGGTTCCCGTTCACCCATATTCAAATACATGGGAACAACCTTTGCTATATAAATCCAAGGAAAATGAATTCGCCGACCAATGTGGGATAGATCAAAGTGAAATCAACGATGGTGATGGCATATCATGCTACTCTAATGGTTGTTGTGTCATGATAATTGTGGGTTTAATTTGGGGCATCTAGTCAACAAAATGAGGAGGTTTCACTTCAGTAGTTGAAGAAATGCAGAGATCATCTAATCCAATTGATCCATTTTTAGAATTCGAAGATCTTATAATATTTGAAAATCCAAAAAAATAGGATCGAATAACCATCTCTGTTATGATCCTTATGTATAAATATCTATTCAAAAGGACTGTAAAGGGAGATTAGAGGCTTGGAAATCCATAAATTTTATGGCAACTTTTTGTATGAATCCTGTAGGACATTTTTAATTCTATGAAGTTAGAGGAATAATGTATTGGATTCATTTATCATTTTAAGCAGAGCCATGTTTTCTCTTTCTCTTTTTTGTGTTAAGCTTCTCAAATTGTCACAACTATTTCTTCTTTATTTTTGCTATAAGATTAATATTTGGGTCAGAAGTGTAACAATTTGGTATGACTACCACTGTTGCAAATTATAAAGGAATCATCAAAGATACAGACTTCCATATATATACTGTGAGTATTGATTGGACATGTGTCCTTATTATCAAGCCTTATGAGAAAGAGGTGAAATATTCATTTCTATTTCATATAAAAGTATCCATAACTCTGATATGTTTTATGTGCACTCACCTTTTGATATGTTGGATTCATCATTTGCAATGCCCAACAAATTGTCTATTCTTCATCTCAGATTTGTAGAGATTGCTTTTTCCCTCTATATTGTTTGAGATTTAATTGTTTTCTCCTTTTCTTTCGTCTTTCATTATTAAGTTTTTGTGCTTTGTTGAATGAGACTGTGCCCAATGGATTAGGCCTCTGGTATGATAGGATTACAATTTATTAATCCCATTCATCTGCCATTTTATCTTAATCCGTACCTGCCTAATTATCCCATTCTTTATCTTTTAAATTTGGCATTTGTGCTTAATTATTATAACTTTTACTTAGTGAAAGTAGTTAGTTAGTGTTCTTAAATCATATAAGAGAGCCCTCTTTGGTCCAAGAGCCATCTTGTGGCCTGAAGTTGGTGTAAATATTTCTTGGTATGGTTTCAAGACAACCAAGAAACATCTCAAGTTACAACAAGGCACACTCATCATTAAGGTCTATAGTCAAAATTACTTTATGGTTAGTGTAAAATCAAGCCATGAGACTAAGATGAGTTCTAGAAATGGCGATAGTTACATTGGAAGGCCTGAGAACTTTACCCAAATAGGGAAAGGTAACTAGGATTCCTGGTTAACCAAAAAATCTTAAAACAAGGAAAAAAAGGTAACTAGTATATTTTTACAAATCCATAGACCCCACCTAAGGATCTCGAATATGCATTCTTAGTAAATTGGAACAAAAAGATAACCCTTAGTCAATATATGGATATGGACATAATTCCACCCATGTACCTCCTAAAGCTCTTAGATGCAACTACAAATGACATTTTTAGGAATGATACATCAAATGACCTACCCCAAAAGGGTTTCCTCCAGGCAAACATTACATGCATAATCATGTTTATGAGTATGAACATCAAACAAAACTTCCTTAGTATCATAATTGATATTACCTTGCAAAAAACCTTTGGAAATAATTTTCGGTGAGCATTTATAGGTACCATCATTGTGACTATTAGAGCCTTTGCCAATATTTGATACGACAAGATCATTTATAGGTGAAGGGTATGCTATATTAGGCTTCCTTATATTCTTATTGAGAAAACCACATCATGCTAGGGCTAAATAGGTCAACAATCAATTTCAAAAACACTAGAGTTAATATAAGACAAGGACACTAGATCACAAGTTTTACACCATATCCAAACCTAGTAGAGCTATGAACCCTCCATCCAAATAAATTAAATCATGATTTTATTTATGGTTTCCATCACATGCTATTTTAAGTTTTGGATCATTTAGAGCATGATGTGTGCCATGCACTAGGTCTATCAACCTTTTGGGTGTCCAACAATATACAAGACAATGGTTAGAACACAATGTGTTAGAATCACCCAATTGATGTTAAACATGTATACAATATAACAAACCATATTCATAGATCATGAGACAATCATACACTCATTCTTGTTAATCAAAATACATGAGTATTATATCTCCATCACCCACTTTCAATGCTTTACTCYTACACTCATGCCTGACATCCCCCCCTCAAGGAAACTCTTGTAGAAAACCCTTTGAGTACTTCCCCATGATCCATGGATGGTAAATGGGGTWAATCGCTGGCCTTGATTACAAAGCCTAACCTTGAGGGGATTAAGAGAGTCGAACCCATAACATCCCCAAMTTTGGGGGAGATTTAAGAGGTCTCATGTTTGACTCATGCCCACTTGATCTAAYCCTCAAGGCTTCTCATGCTTGACTTCTTACTAACTATGATAGAATATTAGACTAACAATGCATCTGATTATCCTTGTATCCTGACTAGATAGATATAATGGTTTCCATCTTTATTCTTCTTCATTTTCAATATCTATTTTCATATGAACTCTTTACCTTCCTCTTTGTCTCTTCAACTTCCATATGTCTCCTAAGATTCCCCCCCCATCTATCTATTTTCCTCCTCAATCTTAATCCTTCATCTTCCTTTTTTGTGACCTTTCAACTACCTTCAACACTCTATCAGTGACCGTGTTAACATTTTAAGGGGTGTTATTTGTATTAAAAAATAGTGTGTGTTGATCCAATTTGTATCTTCTACAAAAAGAAGGTTGTTGTTTGATATTTAGCAAATTCACATGTACATTTATACTATGTTGAGTAGGTTTTGTATCATATAAATACACTGGTGCCAAAGCTAGTAAAGTATTAAGATTGGGTGTGTTTATCAAAGTGCACAACATGTGGTAAGTCTTTCCATGAAAAAGAGTGGAGTTGCATAGAACATAAGCACTTTGCATAAGCCATATTGGCCTCCCTCCATTTTTGGTATCAAAGTAGAGGTTATTCAAATATTCAAGATACTATGATTTAGAGAGTACCTTCACTTGTTTCTAGAGTACCATATTTATTAGGCCAAGTTGTTATAATTTTGAGTATTTGTTATTAAACCTAGAGTAACGAACATTACTCTAGAGAATTAATTTTGTGTGAGTTTCTTGTTGTTGTGTGGATATTATTGAGCATGTGGAGGAAAAAATTAGCACATTCAAGCATTCCCTTATCTAATATCAAGTTGAATGGTAAGAACAAGTCCATTTGGAAATTCCATATACATGATCTGCTAATGAAGCAAAACTTGTTGAATATTGAGGAGGAAAAGGAATTTGCTCTTACTAATGATGTTGATTTGGTGAAGTTTGAAGTACATGATGATGATGCATAATACATAATCAATTTTACCATGGTTGATCATATGTTTTCCCAAATAAAAATCTTAAAGGTTTCACATGCTATATGGACTATGTTATAGTGGAATATGTATAAGACTTTGAAAAAATCAAGAATACTCTACTTGTGCAACCAATTGTATGCTTTGAAGCATGGAGACAATGGGATTGTTGTTGATCATGTGACCTATGTATAGGTTCTTACACATGCCTAGTTAGTTTTTGTTAGTGATATTATGGATTCAAAGGATTTAGATGTTTCTTTGACAACCAATAGGTTGACTAAGGTGTTTTAGAATTTTATGACAAGTTTAAATGTTTTATGGAAGACTAGAATTGTTTCACTTGACAAGCTTAATGCAATGTTGCTTCAAGAAGAACAATGTCTAAATAAGTTCAAAAATAATAATTCTAACGAATTGTCAACCATGAACATGGCTAGAATAAAGGATAAGGAAAAAAACTAAGAAATTGAATTCCAAATAAGGGAATTCGTGGAATGCAAAACAAATATCATAGGAAGAATGGTGCTTGTTACTATTGTAACAAGGAGAAATATTATGTGCAAGATCATGACAAGTGAAAGAATGCATGAGAAGAATAAGAAGCACTTAGAAAATATGTGACAAAAGAAGAACTCAAAAATGAAGGTTTAGAAAGACACATTGATCACTCGTTGTAACAACAACTATCAAGAATACTTGGTCCATTGACTTTGGCGAGACCACACATATAACTAGGAGGTGAAAATAGTTTAGCAATTTGAAATATGGGAGACACCAAGTTGAGAGATGACATGGATCTAGGTATTCTTGGTGAAGATGATGCACATGTACATTACATATAAGGGAGCCACAACAACATTAGATAAGTGGTGTACATACCTAGCTCTAAGAATAACCTTATGTTTGTGAGTCAATTGAACAAGTTAAGTCTTAAAGTAGAGTTTCGAGGTGGTTATTGTCTTATAAAAATAGGTTTTGAATGGGTATGCAATCATAGCATGACTTTATGAGGAGGATGGTTTCTATGGACTAGATGCTAAGGTTGGTGTTAATTTTCATTGGTCACAATAATTAATTCACGCAGATTGTGGCATTTGAAGTGTGGACATGTAAATCTATCTAGTTTTTATTTACTACATAAGTTGACTGTGGTGCATGTATTATCATAATCATAGAAACATGTTTAGCTATGCGAGGCTTGTGTTTTTGGCAAGAAAACATGTGAGAGTTACCCTTCTAAAAATGCATGGTACATAAAGTCAATATTAGGGAGAATAAATACAAACTTGTGTGCACCCATGGGTATGTTGTTTCTTGGAGGTAAGTTATATATATGACAATGCGTAGACGATTACACTATAAATGTGTTATTTTACTTCCTAGAGAAGAACTCAAAGGCATTTTAATTATTTTTAAGTGAAGGCCCTTAATAAGAAGCATAATAATGAATTTCTAAAGGGATTGAGATATCATAGTGGTGGAGGGTATAGGTTCAATGCATTTGATTCAATTTGTAGAGAAAATGGGATCAAGAGGCAATTTACATCATCTTATACACTAGAGAAAAATAGAGTTGCATAGCGCAAGAATATGTGGTATTTAACACATGATACATTGTATGTTGACGTTCAAAAGTGTTGGTTGAAAGTTTTGGGTTGAAGCTTGTAATTGTGTTATTTATCTAAACAACAGGTCTTTGATTAAAGAAGTTTGTAATGTTATATTGGAGGAAACATGGAGTGGGTACAAGCCTATATCGATCATTTTAACATATTTGGATGTATCTATTATATGCATAGTCCAAGGAATAGTGTAGTTGAAAGTTGTGAGAGAGATGGAGCAAGGGTATTTTTCTTGGCTGTGAGGAGCGGTCAAAAGCCTATTAATTTTGGGACTTGGATTATCAAAATCTTATGAGAAAGTGTTGTGTTGTATTTAGAGAAGTGTGCATGATAAAATCTAAGAAATCTATTGTTGTGCAAGGTGTCATTTGTGTGGATGTTTTTAAAAATTCTAAGCCATCTAAATCAAAATTAAAGACTAAAATGTCTACTAAAATGCAGAGAACACCCACATGGTTGGTGAGAACACCCATGTGGTTGGTGAGAACACTTAAGAGTTTGGCATAAAACCTAATACTTTTGATAGAGTGAATACCAAAAAAATAAAGACAATTGTAGAACACATAAGTGTAAAGTGTAGCTTAGAAGATAATGTTTGGAGAAGTCATTTTTGTTTTTTTTGTAAGTTAGAAGTATTATATATAAAAGGCCTTCCAAGACCAAAATAGAGATACAAAATACAGAGAATAGCCGTACTGTAGTTACTGGACTGCCCCAACAGAGGAGAAACCAGTCCAGCCAGCATGGGAGTCAAACATAGGTAGTGTAATAGTCTAAGGAAATAGTCTGAAACTGACTGGACAACAACTAAAAAGTAGAGAAACTATTGAAACTTGAAGTGCCCCTATGGGCTTAGACATTTGGAAAATAACCTGGCCAGGTGGCGTGGACGGCTTCGGACCAAGGTTCCTCCTCGACGTATGTCACTTGATCTGCCCACTGCATTCCAGCTTCCACGCTTCTCTCGGTCCTGTCGACAACTGGCGAGGTAACCTGCAGCGCGCACCATGTTGTGTCCACCTCCACGGCCATGTCCTCGTGCTTGGCTTGCTCCTTCCCATTCCTTGCGGATCGCTGCGTCTGGGCATTTCCTTCACTGGTCGCTACACAAGGTTCCTCTGCTGAAGCCGCACCTGCCAGGTCCGAGGGGAAAGCCTCTTGAAGGGAGGAAAGGAGCTGAAGAAGGACCACAACCTTTCCATCCGTGGCTTGCAGACGGAATTGAAGGTCCTCCACCCCCTGACGGAGTTCGAAGACCAAACCGAAGAGAATTGCGAGGCTTTCTCTCAGCTGTGTGTCGAAGAAAGAGTCAGGGGAATGGTTCTCGGTGTTCTGAGGCTTGCAAGGAGGTGGCTCTCCCACAATCTTCCTAGAGGAGTCAAGAACTGGTGCAAGGGGAGGCACGACCGTTGGGGGGATAGGAAGGTGACGCGAAGAGGAACACAGTAGCCTGGGGATGATAGCTAGGCTATCAAACTGTGAAACGGGCGGAGCGGGGGAGGCAGGAAGAATTGGCTCGGGCTGGAGGGATGGAGAGGAGCAAGTGGAAGGCGATTCATGGGCGAGACAGAGGGCCGACAAGGTTTCCATGGAGAGCCTTTGGGCGGCCTCCCCGTGGGCATGGTATGAGGTTCGTCGCGTAACAACTAGAGGAAGCTAGGTGTAACAGGTAGAGGTAGAGTGCCTGGAGTCGAATAAGGGCTGCAATTGGCATGAAGTTCCAGGTTATATCAGGCCATGGCAGCAGAGGGGGATGCCAGTCGGAGCACGAGCGGAGACAGGAGGCATACACAGACAACCAAGCCATGAAATGAATCATGAAAGGAGAGGAAAGCTGCATAATTAGCAGTTGCGACATAGTAATGGAAATTTAATGTAGGATCGGGGTGGCGGGCGATGGCACGAGCCCGTCACATGGCTCCGTGCCTCGTTGGCCGATCCGCTCCTCTGCCTCGTGCCAGGTGTTATGCACTAGCACCCCATCTGGGGGTTGGAGAAGTCATCTTTAATGACCATGCATCGATGATTAAAATTCTTAGCATACATTAGCCACAAGTATATAAAGAGTCAATAAACAAGGACGAGTGGCATAGAATTATGCAGTCCAAGGTTGATTATGTCAAGAATAATAGAAAAAATAGTATGGTTGAGTTTCCAATAGATAAAAGACAATTTGTTGTAGGGTATATTTTCACAACCACATACAATTTTGATGGTATTCTTGAAAAGTACAAGGTGCAATTACCAGACAAAGGATATGCATAGAAGGGGAGAATTGAGCATGAGGATACTTTTTTCATATTAAAGGACCATTCTAGCAGCTTGATCATTTTTATAGATGAATTTTTCATTAGATAAATGTCAAAAGTACAATTTTGAATGGGTGGATTTAAGAAGTCTTAATGGAGTAGCCATATTAATTCAAGGAACCTTGTTTTGGCCAAAATTGGTCACCTATATTTTCTCGCTCCTGGAATAATAAAAAAATGATATCGAAAGAAGAATTTTTTTGAACGAGATCAAGTTTATTACGTAGCCCTCAATCTAAGCTTCACCACACATTTTTTGGATCCAAAATCCAAGTTCATATACTCAATATATCCAAGTTTCCATTTAACCGCCTAAAAAACATGTCTTCAATATGAAACAAGGTTAATTTCTTGAAATTACATTTAAATTTTAGAGACAAAAAAACTTGGTTTCTTCATTAATTTTCGGAACCAAAACCCTTGATTTCTTCGTTCTGTATAGAAATGGCCTGGTACTGTGAAACGTGCCTTAACTCACTCCTTGAGCTCCTACGGGCTGTGCAGCTTCTCATTCTCTTTATTATGGAATCCAGCTTCGGGGACTCGGCTTAGCTATAGCTATTGGGGCATTCTTTGACTCCAGGGCTGGGCTTTATAGAAAGGCTAATTGGGCTGACTCTTTCACTCTTTATCAACTGGCTCTGCTCTTCGAGTACTCAGGCGCCTAAACATCACAACAAGGTCTGGCATTGAAACAATGCACCTGTACTACTTAAGAATCGTTTAGGACTACTCGCTACACCCCTCTTCACTTCGAGTATTCCCTAAAAAGCACAGCCTAGAATCACATTTTGTAATTTATCTTCCCATTCTTTATCTATTACGTTATTTCTCTCACCTTACTTATAGTCTCATCTGGGATTATATTCCCCCTATATATATTAATATATATCTCACCTTATCTTCCCCTCCTTATCTAAGGTGGATTATTTCTCCTTATCTGAAGGTGTCGGTTCTTTTTCAATGATTACTTGGTGATTACTTTTTGAATTTGTCTTTGGTGATTGCGTAATAGGTCCTATCTTAATAATAAATATGAGTTTCCACCCCAACACTTTTGAATCTATCTCCTGGCTGGACCCAGTCAACGAAAACCTAGTCAATATTCACCCCATGCCCATGATGTCATAGAATCTTTCCATCCAGCCAATGACGACCCAGTAAATAAAAAAAAAATGTCCCATTCAATGACCTGAACATGCTCTTTTCTCCTACCCAATATTCCCGATCTCACACATAAATCAATGGACATATCAACGATCTCCACATTCCCTATTGGTCAATTCTGAGTGCGGTTTCTCACTTCCAATGCTCGCCGGAATTCCCTATCTTAAGAGTAAAAAGAGGTGCAATTCCTTTCTCTGTGCAGTCAGTTAGTTCCCGATTGAGTGCTAAATTTGGGCACTCTAGCTACTTGTAGATCTCATGTCCATCTGTTTGGTTCCTTCAACATGGTCCCTTTGAATGTTCTCTGTTTAGCCCTAGTATACTATACTCGTTCATCTCTATCCACCTGCTCACCCTTGGACAAACACACTTTTTCATTCTGTTCCAACCACTCTCCCCCCCTCTCACTCCAGACACACTTTTTTGAGGGTTCCTCTCATGAATGGTTCGGTCTGAAGGGTGGGTGTGATATGCATAATAATTCTACCTATCCTATGTCCTTCCTATGCCATGGTCTAGCATCACCGCCCCAAACAACCCCGCAAGAAGAAATAGAGCCTGCACCCCCCCGAAACAGATTGATGAGAGAGAGCCCAACAAGGCCTAGAATACGATCAAGCCCGCCAAATGAGATTAGACCCGCTGGAAGAGATTGAGAGAGCCTACCAATACACCAACATAGACTACGAATTTCTCCTTTTACCCTCATGCTAACGAGCCTCCTTACCCTAATAGGTTATATGCTTCTTTCACTTACCCAAATTTGAAACTCCTTTAACTTACCCAAATGATTCTTACAATGCTTCTTAGGTTATATCCCACCTATATTGAGGTGCTAGAGCTGTAGACTCTCTTATATCTTACTTGCTTTCTAGTGGCGCTGGTCCTTCCTTCTTACTATGGGGGTTGTGTCCGCAGAGCTATTTGGATCGTCAGAGCTAGTGTCTTGCAGGATGGAAATAGTCTACCTAAGGAACGAGGGGTTACTTACAGACACGATTATGGGTTTAAGCCTGTACGTAAATACACTATTTGTTGAGGGGTCCATTTAGCTACCGGGCCTTACTTTCAATTACCCCAAACTACCCTAGTCCTATTACACACTTAGCTTTTACTTATTGCTTTCTTTTATATATATATATATATATATTTAGCATGTATCAGCTGCATCATGAACTCTCAAAACCACACTATACACCTTCCATGTACGATCCATTACACACACATTTGGACACTAGCTTTACTTTAGACTCACATTTTGATTATATGCGACATTGATTGCCTGGAAGCAATACATTCCAAGATTGACACAAACACCAAGGAGGGAGGAACCATTGCTTTCTTGTAGATCACTCGGAGATCACTAGATCCCACTAACCTTTGCTTTTATGTACATCACCGAAGAAAAGAAAGAACCTACCTCACCATGCCAACCTTAGACACTCTTACCTCTGGAACTCATCAAGTTGGCTAATGAAACTTTTCATGGTGGACTTTGAACTAATCCAACCCAATCTCCTCTCTTCTCACTATCTCTTCTCATTGTCTAGCGCTCAACCCTAAACTGCCTAACACTCCTGCTTCCCTCTCAAATTCCATCGTCAAACAATCCCAATCTCTCATCCCAATCCCTGAAGAATAATTATGGCTAATTGCATTAGAGAATGAAGAAAGAAAGGCAAGCTACTCAAGGTAGGTCCAGGTCTAGAAAGTGAAGAAAGGCAGATAGCTTCGAGCCCTCCCACCCAATAAGTAACTCAGGAGCAAGGTCATCCCATAAGTAGTGAAAATTGAATCTACCAGGAGAAATGGAATCCAATCCCAGGGGCAAGCATTTCAAATAGGTCCTTCCCAGGATAAGAGAAATTGAATCCCAAGGGAAAGCACTTAAAAAGGGCCCTCCCAGGAGCATTGTGATAAGAGGGCCTCCCAAGAGAGAGCATAGTTGAAATAGGACCTACCAAGAGAGGAGAAATTGAATCCTAGGAACAAGCATTTGAAATAAGCCATCCCAAAAGCATTGTAGTTCCAGCGAAAAAGATCATCCCGGAGTATGAAGCCCGCCCAAGAGATTTGAAAGTTGTGGGTCCGGGACTTCTGGCAATAACAAGTGTGAGGGAAAGATTCAACGCATCATGAGGGAGCTCTGCAGGTGCTTCTTAGGACAGGAAGAGAAATAGATTTTCAGATTTCCACATGCATCAATAGCCCTTGAGATCGATCGATAGAGTGAGATCGATAGAGAAGAGTTTAAATGGTCACTAACCAATTGCGGTAGGGAGCCAATGATCCCAGCCTTCATTCCTCCTAGGGTGGGCTCCGCGTGTGATGTCGTTTTTATCATTCACTTTTAGGTTTGTCCTTTCGTTTCCTGTGCCGACTCCTTTCTCTCTGGTTCTGGTTTTTTTCCGGTTCATGATGAGGGTTAAAAGGTGTCTGGGGTGAGGATGATTTGATGAGAGGTTTCTGCTCTTCCGATGATTTGAGGAACGTAGTCACTCTTCCGACGCAGGAGGGATGTAACACCCTGTTTTCCCCAGTCTGTAAAAATAACTATATTGGCCAAGAACTATGGCAAACTCAAAGATGTGAATGTTTGATTTGATGGACCTTTGTATAAAAGGTTGATGAATGTAAATTATGTTATGATTATGTGTTGCATGACTGCTGGGAGGGGGGATGTGCTAAAAGAGACCATGATGGCTAATGAGAGGTGGTGGAAGGGACCTGGAATGGTTGCGTTAACTTCCACCGAGCCAGTGCCGTACTGGTTTTTACTTGCTCAAAGACTAAAGAAACTCTCTGACCCTGGAATAGATTTCCCTTCAGATTGGTAGGTGGGGAGGCTCCTCAAGAGTTAATGAGGGGATGGGGGGTGAACCGCCCATCCGTAAAAGCTCCCAGACCTGACCACGGATGGGGAAATTCGCGCCACACGCAATCTTGTAGAGAAAAGGCAAGAGAGGAAGTGTGGTAAGGGGTGGTAGAGGAGAGAGAGCGCGTGCAATAGGGATCACGAAGGAGAACTGGAGAAACTCTAGAAACACAGGGAGTTCTGAACATAGGATAAGGAGAGTAACCTTTGTCCTGGATTATTTTTTTGTATCAGGAGAAGGAGAGTAACCTTCGTCCTTGACTTCCGCTGAACTGGAAGTAGGAGATTGAATCTCCAAGCATCATGGTCTAGCTCAGGGGTGGCTAGTGGTAAATCCGTCTAGAGTCACTGAACCTACGGTTGGGTGGAAACGAGCACCCCTCTCAGCAGTCGCGTCACACTTGGTGTTTTTGATAAGTGTTTATATCTTGTATCTTGAATTGAATATTCTGGACACATGCTCATGTTTGTACACTCATAAATGGTTTTTGTATAGAAGTGTTTGGCTGGTGTTTTGATCGGAAATAATGGATGCATGCTTATAC
>JASDQU010010307.1:46117-60566 GCA_032191745.1 Picea mariana | reverse complement strand
TGCCTGATGAGTAATTGAGATTCCATCCCCAAAGAGGGCATGTCAGTAGTGCCTATGCCAGCCAACCGACAAGCCTGAGTTAGCGATCCCAAGCTGAGTTAGATAAATGCAGAGTTAGCGGTGAAAAACACTCATAAGGCTGCACCTCGTGACCTGGATGGATGGACAGAAATCTACGTGGTCGAAAAGAAAGCGCTTTCGGTAACTAGAGAGACTAGCCTTCCTAGAGAGGATATCCTTATTCCTGCAATTGGGATGGGGATCATCCTGGACAAAGATAGAGAGACTGGCCTTCCTAGAGATTGGATTGTGGATCTTAGAAATTCCTGAGATTTGCCGAAGGGTTTACTAAGGGTGTCTTAAGACAAATAGATATTGTGGTGTCTTATATCTATTGGTTGGGAGAGTATTTCATTGGGCAGGAGACCTCATAAAGAATCTATCCATTGTGTAGAGGTTGTAGAGGGAAGACTCAGATTTGTTGGGTGTGACCCCGATTTGTTGGGTGTAAGACCCAGATTTGTGTGCTGATTTTTCTTGGTGTGGGAAGACCCAGATTCATGCTATGTGGATGGTATAATTCTAGAGAATTTATCTAGGGGATACCTTTACTTAATGGGGAATCTTAAAGAAGGCTTCCTTTACTTAATGGGAAGATCGGGATTCATGCTATGTGGATGGTACAGTTCTAGAGCAGTGATGGAGGGGATACAACTACTCTTTTCTTTCTTAGGTTAATGGATAATGACTCCCAGATTTCTAAGGTATCCTTTGTAACGACTCCTTTATTTCTCCGGTAGTGACCACGGGTCTACTTGTGTTTCATGTTTAAAGAGTCTTTCCTCTCTTAACTGCCCCAGTTCTTCAAGTAACTTCCCGTTACGCCTAGTCTTTTCTCAAGCACTCAAAGAGTATTTCCTTTCCTCTAGATGGATAATGGGTCTATGGATCTTCGGATCTATGGATGGATAACGCTATCAATCTCCTAAAATAAAAAGATCCTTACCGGTAGTGACTAATGGATAAAGGAAAGTGAAAAAAGAAAGTCATAAGACAAGTAAGGCAAGTTAAGAACTAGATTCAGTAAGAGTCGGGCAAGTCAGGATAGAGTGACGAGAGTAAGGCAAGCTCTCCTTCCTTTTCATTAGGCAAGTTAGAGAACCAATCCCTTGTCATTAGGCAATTCATAAGGCAAGAAACCTTACTTTGTAACTCGACAAGTCATGAGCAACCTCACCTTGTCCTTCTTTTTATAGAGGGGATCAACTCATATAATAGAGTAGTTCGATTTTTCAACTTCAAAACCCATAAAAATATTCTAATATTATATTATGGGCACCCACCACCCTTCTTATTTCTCCACTTACCTTACCCTTTCCCTCACGCCGTACTCCCACACCCCTCACACATCACTTAGTTTAGTTTTATTTTATTGTTCGGGTTCGTGAGGCGGACTCACTCATATACTCCCTCACCTCTCTCACTCCCCAACCGCTACATTTCACACCCGCCATTCCCACTCCACTCCACTCCCTAATTCCTTGCCTAGTTTAATTTTATTTTTATGTGTCACAGACTCCCTTAACCCCTCACCTCCCTCACCCACCACACTCATTCCCCTTACCTCACCACACCTCACGTCATCCTACCTAACTCCACTGCCCCCAAATTCCCTCCTTCACTTCCGACACCTACAAACTCCCTCCCACTTACCCTCTCACCTAAACTCCCGTGTACCTTCCCACACTTAATGTTTTTATTAAGTTTCCTCACATTACTCCATTAACCAATTAAAAATTTCCACATTCTAGTGAATCACCTTATGACAAGTGGCAACATATGGATGGTGCCATATGGTAGCCCACGAATGGGTAACATGGCATTTTTATTCATTGACCAATAAAACCCTTTCACATAGCAACCTATGAAAGAGTGACACACGGTATCTAATTAATGGAGACACATGCCACATTACTATTGGATGACACATGGAAATATTTGGTTGTCTAACTCATCAATGATTGGGCATGACATGGAGACTAATTTGTTATCTAAAAATATATCTTATCAATTAATTTCCAAAGGGAGGTCAAACCTACAAAGCTCCATAATCTTCTCTATTAATGTTTCTTGTGAAGTGTAAAATACATTTATGAATATATACATAAATACTTCAAGTACCTCCATACATGTGGGGTAGCATTTTCACTACAAAAGTTAAATTACTAAAAGAGAAAAATGAATTTAATCAAGGGTCCACATTTGCCCATCAAATTTGATCGACGATGGTTGAGTCACGAACTTTTGAAGACCACAACTTGAGCTCCAAATGGCGGAATCACACAAAATTTATACCCTTGGAAATGTATTTTGACGAAGAAAATGATGGTATAGGTTTCAAAGGTTGAAAGTGACTACATTTTCTCTGGAAATTGAAATATCAGTCAGCTTCATTTTTAATGGATTTGCGTGACAACTCAACTTCACGAGCTCATATCTTGAGATCCGTGAGTCGGATTTGGGAAAACTTTATATCGTTGGAAATATAAGAAGATGAAGATAACATCAGAAGTAATTTACATAGATGAAAAATTGATTATCACTTCTAGAAAATTAAAACACAGTCCCCCTCTTTTAAAGGGAAATTAATTAAATTTTGAAAATAAAAGTTTTTTTTATTATTATTATTAAAAACAGAAAGGGAACCGTTTTGAAAGATGCAGATATTAATGATATAAGTTCATTAATGAGGAATTAATTAAAGAGAATACGTCAAGAAGAGAAGTGTATGGGAAATTCAAGAAAGGAAAAGCCCTAACTACTCAAGTAGTTAGAAGATCTAATTTAAAAAGGGAAGAAGTACTTCATCAATGGTTCAATAATCAAAATTATCAGAGGGGTAGGGGCAGAAGATTAGAAGAAGAAGATGGTACAACCATGAATATACAACCAATATTATGATCAACGAAAAAATATCTCCATATTCTCCACTATTTCTCTTCTTCTACACCATTTTTCATACCTTTATGCTTGAATCTTTGAATTGGGCACAAGGTTGAGTTCTTGAGTGTTCTTCTTGTATTCTTCAAAATACTTTTCTTATATGATCAAGGAGTATTTACAACCATATACATGAATTTAAGATATTTTGTAATGAAAAATATCTTTCATGAATAAAACTCCACAAACAATTACTTCGAGGTTGATTTTGATTGTATCTTGTAATTTTGAGTCTTAAGTATGAGATATTTGAAGTTGATCTATCAAATTCTCTTTTGATCTTAATAGTAGTACTCTTTTAAAATTCTTTGAGATGATCAAATTATTCTCTCCTATTTCTCATGAAGAAGATATGGATGCATTTGTATGTGATTAAGAAGATTGAGTATGTGATGTTGATCACAAAGAAATTCTGATGTTGAAGTCCTCCTTCAATCTTTTCTTATTTTAAAGAGATTTCTTGCTGCACATAAAGATCAAATCAGGTTATTGAAGAACCATTTGTTTGAATAAATCCAAACAATAAAGATCTAGGGTTTTCTGCCTTAGCATTCTCCTAATCCAAGATATCACAGAGATATCTTTTAGCCAAAGAGGAGTACGACATCTATAAAAACGCAGGGGGATTCATATCCTCGTGAGGTTGTCGTTTCGGTCCTAACGAATTCAAATGTCAACACCTTGTAAGGAGAACATTATATATAAGTTGTAGAAATTTTTTGTATGGGTTGAAGTAAGCATCAAGGGCGTGATATGCATCGATTTATGAGTATTGATTTATAAGTATTTCAAAGAAATGGGATTCCAAAAGTGTGATGCAAATCCAAAGATGTTTGTGAATACCAACATGAGTGGAGGTTTTCTAATAATCATTTTATATGTTAATGAATATAATACTTTATTAAGAAAGTTTGAATATGATATTGAAGCAGTGAATCAAGACCAACTACACTCATTTCAAATGGAAGACCTTGGAGTGGTGTGTTATTATTCACATTTGGAGGTATGGTAGAAGTCAAAAGGAATTTTCTTATTTAGTTATTCAAAGTATTCAATGAAGTGATGTAGATTTTCATAATAGAATATTGTAATCTTTGTGACACCCGAATGGATTTTGGAGTAAAGCACAAAAAATGGTGTGTGTAATGTTATGCAAGAAGTTGTCGGTAGTCTAATATATTTGACTAATAGTAGGAATAATAGTAGTTACATAGTTGGCACGGTGTAGAATGTGATAGATCTTAAACATAGTAACTAGATAACAACTAAAAGAGTTTTGAGATTCATAGAAGGAACATTGAGTTGGGGACCAAAATTTTCCTGAGGTAGTTAAGATTTGGACTTAGTCAAATACCCTAATTATAATTGGAATGGATATGTGGATGATAAGAATTCCATATCTATTTTTTTTTTTTTCATTTTAGCTAATGTGATTAGAAGTAATAGAAAGATTCACATTATTGATTTATCTTAAACTAAGGTCCACTATAAAGGCATGTTGAATGCAACATGTGAGGGAGTTTGGCTTAGATTATTCTAATAGAGTTTGGTTTGGGATAAGGAAAACCTATTGTGTTTTTCTATGATAATCAGGGTACTCTATAGCTTTGGAATAATGTAGTTTTTGCATCAATGGAGTAAGCATATAAATATGTGCATCCATTATTTGAGGAAGTTGCATAAGAAAGACCAAATTAAAACGAAGAATTCACGACAAAATTGAAGAAGTGGTTGATATAATTACCACACCATTAAGGAAAGATGTACTTTAGAAGTTAAGGAGTATGTGAGGAATGAAAGAAAATAAAGGTTTCATTATTGAGTGTTAGAAAGGCTAACAAAAAAACCTAGTGTGAAAAGTGGGGGTAGAGGGATTGATGAAATACTTGGGAAGGAGTTATGGTGTACCACATGGAAGAGATTAAGCTGGACAATCACATGAACCTTACCACATAACCATCTTAGGATTCAATGTTGTTGACCTAGATTATTATGTTGGAGTGGTTATTCTTTGAATATTCAAGTTCTTCATCTAAGATAAAGTTAATACTAAAAGATCTTTATTTTTATTTTACATGTAAATTCACAACCCACCCTCCAGTTGGTAAACAAGAGTGAGACATTTCTCAGGATACACAAAGAGCCTCGATAAAAAAATGGATCAAGAAGAGTGAACATGTCACAAGTGGGATTTGAACCAAGGTGGGGAGGATAATAATTTCTCCTCTCAACCACTCAAGCTAAACCCAATAATAATATGCTCAAAGATCTATGAGTGCACCCCATCACAATCATTATGTGATAATGAAATAAAGGAGTCATTGAGATACTTATGGTTTGATATATTTAGACTTGATCATTGTAACTCGTTTATAAATGCATATGCAATGTATGATACAAGTTTAGTGAGGTCAATTAGTATGTTTGATATGTTTATTCTAAGTACCAACTTTATGGAACTTATTATTCTTGTGTATCAATGGTTTACCTATTATTGGATATCTTGTGTATGTGATTCTTGGGATATAAGTAATAACACAAGTGACATGGTGTGTGATCCCTATGTAATAAGTGATTGTTGTTGGAATACCAAGTGTGATGTAATTGACATGGTTTCCCAAGAGGCATTGTTGTACTAGTTGTAACTCTGTTATACATGTCATATTTTAGTTAATGGGAGTTTGATTTTTTGCATATCTTCGTGTGAGTTATTTGGTGAATGGGCAATTAACATGGCTACTAATATTTTAAGTTCATTTAAAATTATCTATGTTGACATATGAGAAATCAATTAACCTAGTTGCAATGATCTTGTTTTTTTTTTCACAATAATGGATAGCTTTGTATTAGAAAAAGTGTTGTAGTTGAACCATACAACCTTGTAACGAAACTAATAGTGTAATGACCGCAACCCATAGGAAAAATGACAATGTATATTTTCCAAAAAAACATATAGGTGTCTAGCTAAATCCTAGATTAACCAACATGACAAATATATTGTCGAACAAACAAAACAAACTAACAAAAAATGATAAATAGAAAAAATTAAAATGTTAGCTAATGAAGGGCATCCTCTATCACCTAAGTTTCCTTGAGGTAATCATCATAGTGCTTATCCTAACCTAATTTCTCTATTGGGCTTGACTCTTTTACACAACTTCCAATTGCATAATGGGAGAGAATTAGGTCCCCAGACTTCCCTCCCTTGAATTCAAAGTACCATAGGAATAAGGAATGGGGGACTAGATGACCTCTTCAAGAAGATTAAGAAATCTATACATATGTTCCATCAATGAGATAGTTACCAATTCCAATTTAAGGTCCAAATCCAAGTATTTTCTTTTCTATATCTACATGAAATTCTTGAAATCTCGTTCCAATTCTTGCAAAGTCCTCAATTGAGCAGTAGTTGCCACAACATACTTGTTCCTCTCATGAATTTATACCATCAATGTTTCTTCCCATGCTTCATGCTAACGATTCGACTAGAGATCCAAAAGAACCATATAATTTTAGGCTTCTACTACACCATGTTTCATCGCTTCACACTTCAACGAACCTCCACCAATTCACACATCACACAAAACTTGTTTTTTCATTGAGCCATTGTGACTATATAGCGGGAAATTCCTAGACCAACTAGATACCAACCACGATGCCAACATTGGCTAATAAAATTACAAATTCATGTTGGAATGGTGTTATGTTGTCATTGATGTCAACAAGGGTTAATATAGATTTATCATCCAGACAAGTACCCTGCTATACCAGTTGCAAGAATCAATAGTAAAGAACGAAGAACAATGTTGATCGTTGGATCAAAATAAGAGCACGATCAAACGATAAAGAACAAAGAACAATGTTGATCGTTAGATCAAATTAAGAGCACAATCAGATGGAAAAGAACTGTTGACGCTTGAATCCGTTAGGACCGAAACGACAACCTCACGAGGATGTAAATCCCTCTGCATTTTTATAGAGGTGGTACTCCTCTCTAGATTTTCTTAGAAATTCTAGGTATTCAGAATGTGGGACTTTGCAGAAGTCCGTTGTAGTAATTCAAAGAAATAAAAATATTGCAAGAAAAATAAAAGGAAAATGTTTTGTTTTCTTTATAAAGAAAGTTATTTAGAAAGGACCAGGGACCAATCACATTCACACATTTAAAGCAAATAAGAAAAATTTCCTCACATCCATCATAGTTTGACTAAAGATTTATGATCACATAAAAAGAAAAAGAAAATGGTCCACATGCATAAGAGAACTTTAACATAGTGAACATGGGCAACTCAAATAAATATAATGATAGATCAACCTCAAATAGTTTGTATTCAAAACTCTTGGTTACAAAGTACAATCCATATTGTTCTCGAAATAGCTCTCTTGAAATTTCTAAAAAATATATAGTCTGTTACATATTATTTGAAATTTAAAATGCGTTTGTCTTAAAAACTAGGATTGGGGCTCCCACGGACCATAAAGAAAATATACACAAGAATTAAGCTTGTAGAAGGAAGATGGTGGGCGGTAAAAGAACAACAAGACCTGGTAAGAAGAAAAGAGGAGTTATCAGTCTTCGGTTAAACCTTTCTAGTGAAAGAGGTGGAATAAATGGATGAAGGACTTGATAAAGAAAGAAGGATGTGATCAACATAAACTTACTATGATGGTCTCTCATGCCTTCACTTGCTTGCTGTTGTCCTTTTGTTGTCTTCATTAACGGTTACAGGAACCGTCTCTATTTATTGCCCCTCAGTGGTCAATTTGTCGATGGCTTTCTTAAACCATTCTTCAATATTACTTTTCATTGGTGCCACATTGATTTCATGCTGGATTTTGATGTTGAACAACTCGCCCTCCAAGTTTCTCAGATCAAGGGAAATGCCATGTAATGCTTCTTCAATGTCCTAATTTTTCACAGAGTAGTCCACTAGCCAATTGTCGATGTCATCCTCATCATATTCAAGTATACCATAGAACTTTTCAACTGACAACCCTTTACACATTTCAACTTGCTCGCCAAACTGTTGCTTTGTTAGGAATAAAGAGTTGAGGATTACTTTGGGATCTTGGACTTTGTTAGTGCTTCTAGATAGGTCCACCTCCATGATCCTTTTGAATAGTTCTTCCCTCCTTGATATAGCTTGGCTGCATGCTTGAATAGTGTTTCTTCAAGTTTTTTATCTTTTCTTTCCAGCACGCATTCAACTGTTTGATCCTACTTGGAGAGGGAAGATACTCCTCTCTTCTCCTTAATTCTGTCATGTTGGAAACTTTAATACCAAAGGGTACTAAAACATCAAGGTAAAAACCTTCTTTATTCTTTAGGTCAACTTGCAAATACTCATGTAAGGCATGCATGCTCGAGCCAAAAGAAATCATGTTTTTCGAAATTTCCCAAGCCTCTGTGATCAATGCCATTCTTTTCTTAATATTTCTTTGCACATAGCTCCTCACTGATGTAAGTAAGATTGAAGATCCTTTTAATTTAGCAATGAGAGTGGTGGGTCCAACGATTGTCAAAGGACTGCAAAGAAGTGGAAGAGACATTAAGGTTTCTTCCAGTTCCTTGATCCTTTCTTTTAACCTTGTGTTTTCCGCTTCAAGACCACCAATGGAGTCATCCAATGCGTCGCCAATTGCTCTATGAATTCTAGAAATATGGGAAGGCCGCATATCTCTTAGGTCAACCTATGAACGAGATTTTCCTTTCTTATTCTTCACATCACTTTTCTCAATAATTAATTTCTTNCTGATGTAAGTAAGCTTGAAGATCCTTTTAATTTAGCAATGAGAGTGGTGGGTCCAACGATTGTCAAAGGACTGCAAAGAAGTGGAAGAGACATTAAGGTTTCTTCCAGTTCCTTGATCCTTTCTTTTAACCTTGTGTTTTCCGCTTCAAGACCACCAATGGAGTCATCCAATGCGTCTCCAATTGCTCTATGAATTCTAGAAATATGGGAAGGCCGCATATCTCTTAGGTCAACCTATGAACGAGATTTTCCTTTCTTATTCTTCACATCACTTTTCTCAATAATTAATTTCTTGGATTCCATGTCAAAGACATCGCTTTGAAAAGAAAATGACTCTTCTTCATTGAAGGTCTCATTCTCAATGATTTCCAATGGCAGATTCTGGTGGGCCGTGTTCCCTGACTGATCCAATGGGGGAAACATTTTCTCGATGTCCACCTCGAGCTCCATATCTTCATGGGAGAAGATATTGATGCCACTCTCTATGTGTTGGTCTTCTTCCTCTTGCACGACATTTTCCCTCTTTTTTCTTAAAGAAATCTTGTGCGAGCTCTCAATTTTTCTCGGAGGGGGATTCTTTTCTCCTTCGCCGCCTGAACTACTATTGGTCAATTTTCTAGGTGGGTGGGTCGGTAGAGAATTGCTCTGAGACATTGTAGTCTTAGGAGTAATAGTTGGGGACTGGGCACTCTTCTCGTTGGGACCCTTTCCTTTATGCTTGTAAAATTCATTGGTACTGAGTACCGTTTCCAAGTCACCGACATTGTGAATAAGAGCACCTAAGTTATTATCTTCTTCTTCACTTAGAACAATATGGATAAATGAATTGTTGAAGCCCACTGCTAGCATATGTTCCAAAAAAATTCCGTTACGGTTAAACCCTTTTATCTTTTCAACATATTTGAGATTCAGATTGTGGAAGTGGTTTTCAAATTCATCGATTTTGTTTATATTTCTGAATATAAAGTCCCCAATTTTCCAAGGCAATGGTATGAATTGTTTTTTTGTTTCTCATGAAAAAAGTGTAGCCATAAATTATATTGCCTTGTGACTTTTTTAATAAACATTCTATTAGATATATGGCATGAAAGAAAGGAGGGATTTTCCTTAGAACCAAAAATCCTGATAACATTTTAATTTTCCATTTTCTCCAATGTCCCCTTTTTATCTAGGAATTTACTTTCCTGGCCAGATATTATGGGGGTATCTTTTCCAAACAACAATCCTTTAAAAACCGAGACAAAATCATTGAAAAATTCATAGAAATGCAAAGAAGCTTTGTGTCTCCACAACGCTTGGTACCAGAAGGTAACTGGGTCAAATTCACAGTTCACCCTCTTACAGATAGACAATTTAGGAAATTGATAGCAATATGCTATCATGAACACCAAATAAGAAGGCATAAAGAATTTCTTATCTTTTTTGTACCATGACAATTGGGAAGAGATTTAAATGGAAATCTATTTTCCCCAATCGAAAATGGCTTGCTCTTTGACAGTAAAATATAAGATATAAAGAATCACACAGGAAATGTTGGCGATACTTTCTTGGCCTGTCACCCTGGTGAATAACTAAGCAATTTCCTGAAAGGGGTTTTTGAACGAGTCGACCTGCAATCTGGTAATGTCTTTGGGGATGGCCACACGATTCTCCAAGAACTGTGGAAAGAAGTCTAGGCCATTGTCATGCTTTTTCAAGAAATCCATACAATCCTCTCCTTTCAAAGTAAGTGTTGGTTCAGGGAGTTTCAACATCTTACGTAACACTTGAGGTGAAATAGAGATAGTAGAATGGTATTGAAGTTGAATAATCTGCTGAATTCGTATATATTTCTCAACGCACCATGGAATCAGTTCCTTGCAGTCGAAAACCTCAGGGACACACCTTGCACGAGCGATTCTGGACGTCCAGATCACTTCCTTCTGAGCAGAAGGGGATGAATAGTAAGAATACGCTTTGGACCATTGAAAGTTATCGTCCTCACGCCCAAATATATTCAAAGTATCACCGCAAAACTATTGTCGAGATGCTGCGACCATAAGTTGATGGGAGTGTTCCTTTAATATAGATAATATTTGCAATGAGCGCTTGAGAGAGATAACAATAATATAGTCTTCGTCAAATCATGCTTTAATGCGGTTTAATGAGAAATCTCTTCGATCCCTTCGCTTATTGATGAAAATATTTACAGAACTTTCATGATGAGTTAGTAGCATTAAACCATTCTTAAATGTGTATTGGGAAAAGCACGAGGATGGCGGGGATGAACGAGAGTTATTAGGATTTGGGAGTTTTTGTGAACTCGGGAACCGGCGAATCCTCAGTTGTGGAAGGTCGAAAATAGGCTAAGTGTTGTAATGTGGTCGGCCAGACTCAATATAAGAGATATGGGATACTTAGGATCTCGGTGAGTCCGATGGTCATAATGTAGGTGATAGATCTATGGGTGAAAAATGGATATCACGGAACTTGGAATATGAAAGGTTGAACATGCGAACCCGCGACTGCAAAAACAATTAAGTATAGAATAATACATTGGTCAGTCAGACTCATGATATGGGAATATGGATGGAAGTGAGAACCCACAAGTCCACAAACCCATGAACTCGCCATTCTAAAGAGAAAAACGATTAAGTATAATAACTAGAAAGGGAGAAGAGAAGGGAGAAAAGAAAAGGGGAATTCAGGTAAGTATATAAGAGGGAAAATAAATGGAAAAAGTAAGTTGGGAAAATAGAAAGGGGAGGTAAACTCGGAAGTGGGAAATGGTCTCAACAAGAACGAAGAACAATGTTGATCGTTGGATCAAAATGGAACCATGATCCGACAAATCATATATTTTTTCGTGAGTCCGCTGCACATCCCAAAAATGGCTAAGTATCATATTCTATCAGTTGGACTCATATAAAGAATCACTTAAAAATTTCTAAGTATGGTTCATTATGAAGGTAGAAAAAGTTGGGTGTGCAATTTGATGACATCCAAGAAGACATATGAGTCTGCAAGTCTCTGAACCCGAGAAGAATCACTTAAAAATTTCTAGGTATAGGTTCATTATGGAGGTAGCGAAAGTTGGGTGTGCATTTTGATGACACCCGAGAAGACATGTGAGTCTGCGAGTCCGAGAGTCCGCGAACCCAAGAAGAATCACTTAAATGTTTTCTAAGTATAGATTCATTTTGGAGGTAGTGGAAGTTGGGTGTGCATTTTGATGACACCTGAGAAGACATGTGAGTCTGCGAGTCCGAGAGTCTGTGAACTTGCCACATAAAATAATTATAAGTAAAAGTACATGTTTGAAATGAATGAGAACTGTCTACTCAACGGTTGATTAAATCCAAACCATAGATATGTCTAAAGCGCCTAGATAAGCCAGGGCCACCCACTCAACACTTGATCATATCCGAATCGTCGATCTAAATTAATGTTAAGATAAGCCTGAGTTTGTGAGTCCATGAGTCCATGAACCTTCCACTCAATGTCTGATTAAATCCAAATCGTGGATCTTTCTAAAGTGCCTAGATAAGCCAAGGTTGTCCACTCAACACTTGATCATATATGAACTGTCAATCTAATTAACACCAAGACAAGCATTGTGTGTGGTTGCTCTCGGTCATAGACCGGGGTTATATGGAAAACATGAGGCAGTGAAGAAAATGCTGGATAACACATGGTTATAGGATAAGCTCACCTGGTAAAAAGAAAAGTGCCTACGGGATAAAATATAAAACATACCTTGTGCCTTCTTTGTTTAGGTATTGGTCACAACGTTTGGTCCTATGAAAAAGGGGCCACGAGATTAGCACCCATCCATCTCGACAACACATGAAATGTACCAGAGAACATTAAAAGGTTCGAAATTTGTCTATTAACGAACCTAGAATATAATGAAGAAGTATGAGATCAGAATAAAAGGGGTTTGATCCATCAAATACCAAGAGATCTAATCAGACAAGGAAAAGAAGGGTTCAAAACTGTAATTGAATAATTTTTGTAAAATATTAAAGGAAGAAACTTGTTCTTAAAACAACATTATTATTAAATAAATGAAGAGGTGAAATGATACATTATTAAAAGACACACCGGTTCAAATTTTATACCCATTGCAAGACTATATAAAACGGAAAATATGGTGGAAGGAAGACGTCTCTCTGGTATAATTCAGAAGATCAAAACATAGATAGAGTCTAGGGAAGAACTTGAAACATTCACATGAAGTGAGGGTGGAAGGGAGGAGAAAGGGAGGATTGAAGTCCTCTACAAGTTGAAGTCTGAAATAGGGAGTTGGTGCTTCCTCAAGTTGGTACTTGAAAACAAGAGGATTGGAGTCCTCTACAAGTTGGAGCCTGATCTACAAGGAGTTGGTGCTTCCTCAAGTTGGTGCTTGGAAAGCATGGGATCGATTTCTCCCTGAGTTGGTGATTAAAAAAAGAGAGATTGGTGTCTCTTACAAACTGTAACTTGTAAATGAAATATAATTTTTATGATTGTTACTTTTAAAATTCAGAGTTCTATACATTATTGTTGATAAATTGTTATAAATTAATAAATAATTGATTTAATTTGAGAAAAAAAAGAAATACTGATTCACCCACGCCCGCCCCCCCCCACCCTTTCTCTCAGTATTGAACAACATTCCAACAGTTGGTATCAGAGGAGGTTCCTTCACCATAGTCTAACCACTTGAAGGAAGATTATGAGAAATCCAATGGATCAACAAGAAGGAATGTCCTCCATCAAAGCACTATTGTTCAAGGGAAATGATTATGCATTTTGGAGCATAAGGATGAGAAGTTATCTGATGGATCTTGGATGTGATGTTTAGCTATCTGTGGTAAATGGTTACATTGCACTAACTACTGCACCTTTAAATGTTGCTGCAAAGAAACTCTACAATAATAATTCAAGGGATATTAATGCAATTCTAGGTGGATTAACAAATCTCATATTTGTAAAAGTGATGCATTGTAAATCAACAAAAGAAATTCAGGAMAAACTTAAAGTCATCTATGAAGGGGATGGAAAATTTAAGCAAACAAAACTTCAAACATACAGAGGGTAGTTTGAGAGTCTAAAGATGAAAGAGGAAGAAAATATTKCAAAATATTTTCAAAGAGTGAATGGAATAGTCAATTCAATCAGAGCATTGGGAGAAGAGCTAAAAGACAAATTTTGTTGGCAAATATTTAATAGACAGCGAATGGAAAATATTTAACAGACAACGAATGCTTGTCATTGATGGCAAGTACAACAATGAAGATGGCATGAGTAACAGACAGACAAACAGAAGAAAAGTTCAGGAAGACCAGCAACACAACAATTGTCTAAACGCAACAATCCTCGGTCGTCAAATCGAGGATTGATCTAAACTGTTGATCAAGCATGATGAAGTCCATTTTTTATCGTTGGATTCCATTCAAAATTCCCGATAGAACGAGGGTCGTCAGATCTGAATGTAGATAAGAAGAGATCGTTGAAGAGGAGGACAGATCTCAGGCGTTAGATCCAAGCGCAGGATCCGACCATCGTTGGATCAAGAAGAACCCACACGTCCTTTAAGGTATAAGGAGAAGTGAGTGTAATCGCGATATGAAAAATCGTGACTTAATCTGAGCCATCAGATCAAGGTTGAATCTGGACCATTGATCTCAGTCCATGTCGGAGTTTCGTGGATCGAGAGTGGAAGAGGTCAAAGA
>JASDQU010010306.1:213921-240972 GCA_032191745.1 Picea mariana | reverse complement strand
TTTGTATTGTTATTGTATATATTTGACTTGCTTCTTTTCAAGGTATACATCCACACGAACATGACATAATATTTTAAAAATATGCTTATACCATGCATCTTTATGCGTCTTATTACTTTACAAAGAGGATTATTTCTCCTTTACCAACTCTAGGAAGTTTTACATTACTTTGATGCTCTTCCCTCTCTTGATATATATGCTCTAATTGCCTACAAATTTTTGTTCCTTCACTTTCAGTTCTTTAGAATAAAGAATGTTGGCTTAAACAATTTGATCCATATGTATCCATTTAGCTGACAACGAGACAATAAAATTGTTGATTAATTGGATTGGTTTTCATTGATGTCAACCCTTGAAGCAAGTCTGTTAGCCCCAACAATATGGTTAAGGGACTTCAGTTTGATTGATGTATAATGGTATGAAGTTTAATATATTTGCAGGTAAGACTATTCTAGATAGATAGTACATGTCATTCCATTTTCGATGATATGTGGAACGCCACGTAACTCCTCACGGTTAGAGAGTTTTGTCCTTGCGAAGTTGGAGAACCCTCATGAGTTATCTAGAAGGACAAACAAGTCAAAATTATTCTAGAAGCTCCTAGAAGAAGTTGACTAGTCAAGTGAGTAAAACTAGGAGTTAATCATGGGTTAAGTTTTTTTTTTTGTTTGTTAATTTGTGTGGGACCTGTTGGCTACACGATTAACCTGTGGCTTGAGAAACCGCGACTCAGGGGCATCTAAGCCGTCAAAATCACCCGAGAATCGCACCCGGCCTGAGCCACACCAACCCTTAACATGGTTGGATTTTTTGTCCCCGCCGGTTTCAAACCGGTGACTTTAACATCACGGAGTGGCTTAACAACACACTCCGTCACTGACTGTCCTACACCTCGGGGACAATCATGGGTTAAGTTGTTGCAATAAGAAAATAATTAAAAATAAATTATTTGCAACTAGAAGTGCAGAGTTTACTATTTGTAGCAAAGTGGGTTAGAAATGGACATGTGGTTAGAAGTGGGTTAGCCCTAAAAGAAGGAAATTGGGTAAAGTTGGTTAGAAGGTAACCCCTTGAGGAAGCTACATGGAAGTATAAATAAGAGAGAAAGGAACTCCTATTAGCACCTATTGATCACATTGGATATCTATTATTGTGTAAGGTTTACTGTAGGTACACATTGATATATCTAAAGTTGCGCAAGTCTAAGGTAGCACAAAGTGTTGAAAACGAAATTTTCGTAATTACAGGAAATACTGAAAAAACCCTAGTTTTTTAGGTGTACGGGGGCTGCAGTGGAGAAGGGCATGTATATATGTGGGGTAGCAGTATATTAGGGCATTTACATGAAACAAAATCCCTAGAAACTTGATATGATGAAGATGTCAAGTCTCTAGATTCTGAAAGCAAGATCCTAGGAAGGTCTATAGTGTTCAGGTACATCAAATCTATCTACTGGTTCAAAAGGTATGTCTTATTTCTATGAGTAGTTGGATTTTGTTGTATACATGAGAAATGGTTATGGAGGTTTGAGGATTTTCCCTAGAGAGATTAGTAGCTGCATGGGACCTTCTGTATAAGTCAGATCTGTAGAAATATAGTGCAGGTATAATCAATATTTATCATTGATATATCTTTTTAGTGTTGAGGCACATCTTTTATTTCTTGGAATTTGGTTAAGGGTTCTTTTGATACATGGTTGAGAGATTGTATTTGTGAAGTGGTTGATGTATTGAGAGGTCAAATATCAGAAATGGTTTAATGTCTAGTTCATGTGAGGGTTATTATACTTGTTCATGATTACACATACTTATATGGCACATGACTAGAGAGAGATATAGATGCTTTGGGTAAAGGATAAGTATGAGGATGTATGCATAGGGTATAGTTACAGTCTGGACACAATGACAGGTTGCGGGTTGATGTGAAAGAGGCTACAGAGGGTCATAATTTTTCAGAAGAGAGAAAACCCTAGTTTTCAGAAGGCATTTGCATGCTACATAACAGATAGGTCATGTACATAGGCAGGTTGTAGTATAGATATGACGTGTACATACACGTGTTGCATAACAGACATGCCATGTATCTATGTTTTTGGTTGGTACATGATCAGTTTAGGTACAAATTGATTACAAGGAAGTGGTATAGGTTGGCTACATGTCAATGGTACAGGTTGGTATAGGTTTACAATGGTATATCTCACAGTGACAGTGTGGCATTGGTTTCTTCATTTGACACTTATATTTCAAGGGAGCCGGACGGGGCAAGGATAGGTGGTTGAAGCCACCTACCGGTTGTAGACAGAGAGAATAGGGGGTTGTAGCCTCCTTCTCATTGTAGCCAGAGAATTGGGGAGTTGTAGCTTCCCTCAGGTTGTAGCCTGAAAATATAGGGGGGCAGAGCCTCCTTCCAGTTGCAACTGGAGAAAAAAGGAAGTTGGATCTTCCAATGAATGTAATTCTTAAAGACATATAAGAAAAAGTATTCTATGGTTTTCTATCGCATTGGGTTTCCACATAAAAATATTGTTGTACTATGTATGTGTATGATTTTTCATTTGTTCATGGTTTATTTACTCTTCACTTATTGGATGATAATGATATATTGATCAAAAATATAAATAACACTTGCATATTGTGGTTAAAAAGGATTAAATTGCTTTATTATTGATTCACCCCCCCTCTCAATAATCCAACAATTGGTATTAGAGGCGGTTCCTTCAGGAATTAGTTTAACCACTGAAACGCAGATCATGGATAACAATAGTATGTATAAAAATGGAATACCACAATTTGATGGACAGAACTATGCATTCTAGAGTAGAAGGATGAAAGCATATGTATAGGAATAGGGATTTCAGGTTTGCAAATCAGTTGTAGATGGATACAAAGAACCAACAATTCCGCCAACAATGACAACAGAAAGAAACTCGGTCTAAATAATTCAAAAGCCACAAATGCACTTTTGAATGGTCTTTGTGATTCGGTATATACCAAAGTTATACATTGTAGCTCCGCTAAAGATATTTGAGACAAACTTCAAAATATTTATGAAGGAGATTCAAAAGTCAAAGCAACAAAGCTTCAAACTTATAGAATCAATTCAAATAGCTAAAGATGAAGGAATATGAGAATATTGCAGCTTACTTCTTACGAGATGATGAAACAATGAATGTAATCATAGGATTGGGAGAAGAAGTTTATGAATCTGTAATTGTTCAAAAGGTACTAAGATCTCTTCCAATGAGATTTGATCATAAGATCTCAACACTAGAATAAAGAGAAGATCTAAACTCAATAAGCATGGATGAACTACATGGAATCTTCACAACCTATAAAATTAGAACTGAACAGGAAAATCCAAGTATAAAAGAAGCACCATTCAAAGCATAAAAAATGTCAAAGCAAAAGGGAAAGAAAACAGAAAAAGAATATATTAGCAACAGTGACATCTCAGAAGATGATGAAGAAGTGACCAACTTTGTCAGAAGATTGAAAAAGGGAACCAACGACATATATAAAGGTAAGCTTCCATTGATTTGTTTTAACTGTGATGGTATTGGTCATTTTTCTAACAAATGTACTCACAAGAAAAATAAAAGACATGAAGAGGATGATTCAAATAGAAAACAAACATATAAAGGAAAAAGAACCAAAAAGAAAGTCTTCAATAAAAAAAATTGCACCAAAGAAGACTGCTCCTCATCAGACATAGATGAAGTTATTGAAAGTGAGACATAAAGATTTCTATTCGTGGAAATAGAAAACTCTGATAAAGAAGACACTGAAGAGGAGTATGAATAAGTAGAAGTTGAATACAGAGAATAATTGTTGAGTTTTATAGACATTATAAAAAGAGAAAACAAGAAAAACAAGAAACTCAAGGCAGAACTAGACAAGAAATAAGACATTCAAAATTAAAACTCTGAAGAACTAGAACATATGATCACTAAATTTAAGGTTCAAATAGAAGAATGAAAAAGAATTGAAGAATCACTCAAAGAACAACTAGAAGAAAAAGACAGGATCATTGGAAATTTGGAAGTAGAGGTTGTTACATTGAGAAGATACCTTCAACAGAATAATATGCAAAACAGTTCAAAGGTTTTGGATAATATAATCAACAGTCAAAGGCCACATCATGACAAGTTTGGGCTAGGATACAATCATATAGAAAGAGGCTCAAGCTCCAAAACCACATATAAAGAAACACAACCAATAAGTTATGCAGAAATAGTTAGAGGAGACAAGAAGTTTTATAGGGAAGATCACAGGGACACTCCTCCACCTAGAAGAGTCGGATTTAAAAATTAGAGACAGTCAGAAACAAGTAGGCCTCAGGATGAAGAAGGATTTAGAAGATTAACTCCTTTTATAAGATCTTCAACTCCCAGGTATCAACTGTATTTTTTGGTTTATGTTATGCATGTAATAATTTTGGACATAAAGTTGTAAATTGCAGAGCTAATGGCAGGAACATAAACAAATTTGAAAGTCATGCACAAAATGGTTATCCAATAAGGCCTAATGAAACACAGAGAAGAATCTACAACATGTTTGAATCATTGAGCACTGAAGTGGAATGCTACAAATGCAACTAATTTGGACACATGGCCAAAGATTGTAGAACGATCATCCCTCCTAGAGAATAAAAACATAATAACAATAGTCACAAACATGAACCTCGACAAAGAATATGGATAAGAAAGCAAGATCGGTTTAACAATGAAGAATGCACACTCTCTCTACATGCTAAACACAAGAAACGTGGTTGGTATGTTCACAGTGGTTGTTCAAAACACATGATAGGTGATCAATACATGTTTCTTACATTACGAAAGGAAAGAGATGGATCCGTCTCTTTTGGAAATGATGACTCAGCTAGAATCATTAGAAAAGGCACAGTCAGAATTGGAAACAAGAATACTATGGCAGAAAATGTTCTACTAGTGGAAGATATGAAACATAATCTTCTAAGTGTAAGTCAAATGTCTGACCAAGGTCATCAACTTACGTTCGATTCACGAAAGTGCGAGATAAGAAAAACAATTTCAGGAAAATTGATTGTAACAACTGCAAGAACTTCAAGCAACATATATGTATTAAGTGAAATTGGAAATGAAAAGTGTCATCTAGAAAAGAAAGATGAATATTGGCTATGGCACATAAGAATGGGTCACATAAACTTCGATAACCTCATCAAATTCAGCAAAAATGAAGAAGTCAGAGAAATTCCCCAGATCATGAAACCAACCAACACATTATGCAAGCATTGTCAACGAGGAAAGAAAACAAAGACCAGGTTCAAATCAAAGGAATACTCAATGAAAATACCACTGGAAATTGTGCATATTGATCTAGTTGGACCAACTAGAACAAAGGGTTTAAAAGGTGAGAAATACTTTATGTTATTATTTGATGATTATACAAGAATGATTGTAGTTTTCTTTCTCAGGAATAAGTCAGCAGCATTTGAAAAATTCAATTTTTACAAGGAAATGGTTGAAAATGAAATGGATTCAAAAATAAAATGTTTGAGATCTGATAATGGAGGAGAGTTTACTTCAAAGGAATTTATGGATTTATACAACAAACATGGAATAAAAAGGAAATTCTTCATTGCTAGGACACCTCAACATAATGGAGTTGTTGAAAGAAAGAAAAGGACAATACAAGAAATGGCTCAAACAATGTTAATGGATTCTAAATTGACAAAAAAAAATTGGACACATGCAGTGCATACATTAGTTCACATTCAAAATAGAGTAATGCTTAGAAACAACAGTGAAAAAACTCCCTACGAACTATGGAAAGGAATACCAGCAAATGTGAAGCACTTCAGAGTGTTTGGAAGCAAATGCTATTGTTAGCACATAGAATTGTAGGGGTAAAAAAGAACCACTTTGGTTTTGTTTTTGAGTCACACCTTTGATCCTTACATCATTACCTTGACATGTCACACCTCCATTTTGTACACAAGATTCCCTGTGTCATCATTTATCCGTTTAAGTTTCAAGTCAGAGTTCGTTGCATACTCTAAGTACATCATGCTTTTATTTTTCATCATTGCAAATTAAAGAACCATGACAGAGGAGATTTCATTGCTTTCAGCACCATATTTAACCATCATCAGATATCCTAAAAATCTCCTCAAAGTATGCAAATCTTGTTTGAATCAGGCTCTGTGAACTGGTAGACAGGCGTTGCAAACTGGCGCTGCGGAATGGCTGAAGAGGAGGGTTGAAGGTTGGACAGCTTGTAAACATCCTTGTGCACATTCAAAGACATCAACATCAATCCTAGATCCTCCTGGTACTCCATGAGAGTTTTCATCATGTTTGAGGGTTGAGAAAGGGGTTTTGGCTGGTTTTCATATTGGCATTGTGAACTGTACCATTCTTTTATTCATTGTTCTCAAATTCACTTCCATGATGTTCTGAACCTTTCTCACCAGACTAGATCACTTTTATGACCTCATCCATCTTTCCCATCGCTCAGAATTCACCTGCTCCATTGATTTTCCCTAGCGTTTTGAACCTTATGTTCCAGGTGCTACGAACAAAGCATTGTGAACCCTCTGTTCCAGGCGCTGCGAAGAGGGCGTTGCGAACCCTCTGTTCCAGTGCTATTAAAACCCCATTTTTCTGTATCTTTATAAGCTCAACTTTTCAAGGGTAAATCTGCACTCCTCCTAAGCTTGAAGTATGTGTTCGATCAGTTATTGAGATAGTTTTAAAAGATTGCATGCATTATCATGCTGATCAACTGATATTTGAATTAATGAGAACATCCCATTTAAGTTGAGATTTGTTTGCACTGCCTTTATTTTCAAATCCCACTTGTTATTCCTTAATATTTCTAATTGAAAGAGTATCTTCTCTTTACCTCTTGTGTATGGAATAAAATCCATGAAACATTGTTTAATACCAGCCTATTGAAAATAGTTTTGTCATCAAATATCCTAATCTCTTGTTTTCCTTCTTTTCACACATATAGTTGCCTTTAAAACTCACAAAAAAATACATTCTACCAACAACAGTTATGGATAATTAACAACATAAGAAAACTCACAAGGGAGTGGAGATTGTAAGGATAGAAACCTGGACATGATGGCCAAGGTTTCCAACCAGGAGAAGTTCCAAGATTAGAAAATGAAGATGTTGAACCTCCATAACCAAGCATCAATTTTGGCCAAGTTCTTGTTTCATACATTTTACACATTTTGGGTGATCTCCATGTTTTCCAAACCATGATTATCAGTTTGGGTGCTTTCCTTTAATCATTATTATTAAGATTATAAAGTTTACAACATTTTGGGACACTTGAGACAATTTTTGGAGGTGTTAAACATTGGAAAAGTGAAACAGGCTACTACAGAAAAGTTCGCAGCGTCGACGTTGCGAACTGGTAATTTATGATAGTTTGTAAGCAATTAGCACACAACATAGGATTGGTTTTCTTGTAACTTTTGAATGAAAATATGGGTTCCTATGAAATTTTGCGTGGAGGACAAACATGGTGTTTTTGACTTTCTAACAAAACTTCAACCTAACCCACTTTGTAGTTTTAGAGAAAAGATAAAAACATCACCTACAAGAAAGTTTGTAGTGCATGTTGTCACAAGCACTGCGAACTCTAACATTCTAACAAACTCGAGCTAAAGGATGGATTCCTGCTGTCAGGGAAGGTTCGAATGGTATCCTAGGAGTTAATTGGACATGAGATACATGTGTTCCATCTCTAGATCAAGCAGAATGACTTGTTTCAAAAGGCATTTATCACAATAGACAAGATCCAAAAAAATAGGAATTTGTTAGGCTTTTGTTGGAGTCTTTTGTAACAAGACTCCTAAATGGAGGAGGATCCTATGTATCTCCTTGGTTTTGAAATCCTTAGGGTAGATAAAGATAATTCACTATATATGAAAGTGGATTTTTATAAGGAAGGGGTTGGATTCATTATCCAAGAGAGGAGAGAGCTAGAGGAGCAGTTGAGTTGCTCATTTGTAAGCTTGAGAGCATGTGTTGTAGGCATTTCTGCCATTATAGATTCATGAGAGTTATGACATGAGAATGTTTTTCTCTTGTTTCCATTCTTTCTTATCATCTTTCTTGAGTAATATTTGCATATTTTGAAGATCAAAAGTTTCCTTTGGTTAATGGATTCATGAGTTGCAAAGGAGTTGTGGTAATTTCATGTTAATCATTGATTATTGTTCAAACACTCTTTAATCTATCTTACAGAGAGGATTTCTATTATGTGGATATTATTTTGTTTGCTTACCTTCTATTCTTCTACCCATCTCTTCATAAGCCTTTTGTCTGGTAGGAAGCCTGATTGCCTATGATATGCAAAATGTTATGACTCCATGCCTAATACAATGTATTTGCAAGCAGTTTGATGCTTGTTGAGGAAAAGATATGAATTATCTTACTCAATCATTTTCAAATCTTTCCAGGCTAGGACAAGATAGTCAGGAATGTCACCCTATGTTTTATAGCCTCAAAAATATTTTCCCAATCCACAAGTATTAATTACAAGGGTTTAGGTTGATTTATTAATGAAAAGAATATTGCAAAATAACATAAAATTTTATATAAGTTTCTGAAAAATATACAGATTATAGAAAGTAAATATGGATATCAAAAGAAAAAGTAACCAAGTCACAATACACACAAATGAGATAGAATAGAAATCTGCTTTATTTCATTCCGAGATATCAAAATTGTTTTTCTCTTTACAAAACCCATGTGAGGTCATGGACCAAATTATAATTTAGAGATCCTCGATGAAAACCATACAAAAGGACTCTGACAAGAAGTAAAAACTAAAATTTATAATCAAGATCAGCGTGCCATAGACTGCTGCCAATTTGACTCTGCAAAATATCATTTATCAGCTATGAAACTCAATCCATAAACAAACAAGTATACACGGACTATCAAGGATGGATCAACACCTCTAAAAAAAGCATCTGAATGATCTGGTTCAATTTTGAACCTTGTTGTCTACAATAGGACCCTGTTGTCAGAAACAAAATTAGGCTTTGAATGAAGTCAAGAATGAATGAAAAATGAAACTATCTCATGAAATCAAAAGAGCAAACCTTAGTGTTTCTTTCTCCTTCTATTATCCTCTTGTTTCTTCTTCTCATTTAGCTTTTAATCCTTCCAAATAAGTTGAAGAAGTTCAACTAATTTATTTAGTTAATTTAGTTTGACTTAACTAATTTAGTTTAGGAGAAATAATAATAATAATAATAGTTAAGGGTATTTATTTAATAATAACTAGGTAGGTGGGACCCCTTGTGACTTCCTTTTATTTATTATTTTCAAATTATAAAATAAAACACAATGGATAATCATTCAACACATGCCACCATTGTAACTCCCTTAAATACCTTCAAAATTGAATCTTTGGATATCCGAAATAATTTAAATCATATCCAAAAATATATAAATATCCACATAATCCATATTATCCAAAAAAAACTTGTTTTCCAAACTTTCTGCGGACCACTGTCTTCATCAACTCAATCATAAAAACACATAAATTAAAAGCCATACTTGTCACTCTGAGAGACAATCTTTCTTTTATCATTGTTGTCCCCTTTTGATTTTTTGGAAGTAGCTCGAGGTTGATTTGAACCTTGAGGTTGTATTTCACTAATTACATGAGAACAATCATCCTTCAGATGCATGCGGGAGGACACGGATTTTGAAGAGTCATTTGAGGGAGAGGAAGGGGAGGCAACAACTTTGCCTTTATCTTGCACATGGGGGACATCAATTTTAATCCTTTTACTAGTATGTAAGGATTGAACAGGTGAATGCACAGGGGAAATATGAACATTAGGATTTACATGTGGTGGAGGAGGTAATGAAAAATTGGGCCAACCACAATGGTGAGAGACAGTCGGATTGACAATCTCTTTCCATCCATCATTTGCAGGGACTTTTGGTTGCATGGACACATGAGGAGGCACATAAATACCAGGGATTTTTTGAGGCTAGAAGGGAGGTCTCTCTGGTCGAGGTTGTACTATTCCTTGCCCAATCTATTTAAAGAACCCAGCTTGGAATAGCTGGTTCAATTCCTAGGGATCAACATCAAAATGAATGGAGAATCTAGGCCTTCTAGGCCCTCTATTCCACTTTCCTCTTCCTCTATTATTTATTCCATGGTTTCCCCTACTGAAAAATCTCATCATGTAGCAACAATTCGTCAGTAACTAATCCCTTAATAAACCATACATGACATTATGCTTGCATGAAACAATAATTGGATCAAAAATTGACACGAGATACATGCAAATCCATCCATAAAAAACTATTTAATAATTTCCAAGTGAGCAAAGGGTGACAGGGTTCATGGCACATATGGAGGGAGTGTAATGAGTGAAAGGTGGTATAATGAGAGGGGATAATTATGTGAATACTTCTCAACAATTTATTAAATAATTTGACTGTGTAATAAAAAACTAAAAATATCAGTTGCCAACCATTATTGTGTCATATCTTTTGTCGCTATTACACAGACCTTTTTAATTTATTTTACAGAACAGGGATGCCAAAATGATATGGGGATTATGAGGGGGATATAATGAGTGAAAAGTGGTAGCATGACAGGGATATAATATGGATATTGTTCATATAAAACTAAATCAAATCAAATGATCAAACATAACTCTGTTCAGACCTCCATAATTCAATCAACATTCACTTTTCAAAACCACCATCTAAACTTTCACTTCTTTTATAGATTGCCTGCTAACTTAAAAAAAAAACAATTCATATGCCCATAAATACTCAATTACAGTAGCCTTTGCATCTATATAATATTTATATAGGAGTCCTATCAAACAGTCTTGCAATCGATATGATGAACATAATAATCCTTTGAGCCATGACCATCTATAACTCCAATGCTAAATCTCTTTTCCTTTTAAAACCAATAGAAAACGCACAGTGATCCCAACCATTTATATCCAATATTTATTATTTAAAATCAAATAAGAATATGCACAATATTAACTACCATTTGTCCATTATTCAAACACTATTTGACATAATCAACTGGGCAAAAATTCTTAATCAGACCCCAATCCTTTCACACACAGGTCTCCTTTAAAAATATAATCAACATAAGGATTGATTTGAATAACATTCAACAATCAACATGCAACTTAAGAGCCCAACATTCACATAATTTTGCATGTACAGACTTCTTTTTAAAATTACCCAACGTGAAATAGAGCCAAATCATGCCCAATCGACCAAGCACACACAGTGCTTGTTTACCATTGAATGGATTTAAAACGATATCAAGATCACATTTAGGGTTTAAAAACAACAAATGGAGAGCAAGAACAAATGCTCAATCAAAGGAATAAGTCCTCGAAAACGCAGACAACTCGTGCTCTTCAAAATTTTCCATAGACATATAACATGTAACAATACTCTTGACAGTGAGGGTTACCAAAATGACAGTCTGTAACAACCCTCGTCGTTACGACAATCTGTGACGCATAACAAATGCAAATCCTTTTTAAAAAAAAACAAGTAGTAACAATGACAACAATCAATCAACACAAATCGACGATGAACACAACCCATGCAAGTCAGGCAACCGACAACTTAACGACCCAGCATACTAACACATCATGCAGTTGGATGCAACTTACGAACATTCAATCAGGAAAAAAATAAGGATGACTAAACCTACTGACAACATCAAGATCAACCAACACAAACATCATCAATGACACAAGTGACTAGAACCTTAGCGGCGAGAACGAATCAATAACATTAAAAAGTTAGAGAACCAAGTACAAAACATCAATTAAGATAACACAACACCCTCAACAGGAAGCGCATGACCCCAACCAGGCATCATATGCGCTTATTTCTCAATGCACGCAATAAGAACACTTCTAACCTTCAACCAAACATAAAATCCAACCTTTCTAAAATCCAACTTGCACTGACATGCATTAAACGAAACCAACACGAGAGCATGGAAATCCATCTAGCTAATGGGCACAATGTGACTACAATAAGACAGGGTGAACAAAATTTTGCAACATACTAAATGTGCCTCATACTATCCTACCATCATAAAAACTATCCTAGCACATTGTATCATACTTCATCTAAATAAACCCATACCAATACACCCATATTTTGACAATAACCCATGCTTCCCTGCCTTCTTGTCTCCAAGATAACCTCTTAACATTATGAAGAATAAGCAACTATAATTAATAATTATAAATTATCAAAAAGGGTATCAATGCTAACATCAATGAATTCAACGTGTCTTTACCTAGTTCCCTGCTGCCAGGGAAATTAAAACTAATGTAACCAATAATCGCATTGATTCAAATTAACAAAAACTAAAGCAAAACAATTAATCTATCTACTGCCATAATCATGATTAAACTAAGGCCATAATCAAAGGGTATTATTTAACTGTTGTAAAAAGGGAAGCGTTCAATCTATCACAAGTTAATTATCATACCCATCGTTTAACCACTAACTAAAAACTATTAATCCATTAAACAATTTAACTAATAAACTATTAAACCATTTAACCATTATTCTGTGCAAAATCAATTAAACTATTACACATGAAGATTGTTATAATCAAAATAAATTCATAAAGAACGGGCACATCACAACTGAAACTGGAACCATGTAGAACTATTAATTATTAACTGTTGCTACCAATGAAATGCTATATAACTTATTAAATTCACATTTAAAAAGGAGTAAGATAGTTGTTTTATCCACAGTTGTGATCACACATCATTGATTAAATTCACAAATAAAAAGGTAAGATAGTTGTTTTATCCACAACTGTGATCATGCATCACTGATTAAAGCAATGTTTGGTATATTAATCACCCACACCTCCATTTACTCAGAAAAAGGGGCATCCTACAACATGGAAACCCCCACCGCCATTGATTAATGTTTCCTTCCTGACAACTCTTCCTTAAGATTTGCTGCCAACCTCCTATCAAGCCACGTCGATACGAACTCGTCCCACTCCACAGGGAAACTACTAAACTGGCAGTGCCACACATCGTTGTACCAAACAACTTGTTGTTAAATGCGTTTGGCTAGAAATTGGAGTGGAATAAGGTATACAGGAATCGAATAACATAAAAAGAACAATGAATGGCCACACTACCATAATCCGCATGGTCATCTACAAAGTTGTTGACAAGGGTATGATCTCCGCCCTTTGGCCCGACTCTGAATCCACGCTAAAACATAAACACAAAATAATAAAGGAGAAGAGTGGAGTAGTGACATGAATATCTACGAGTACGAGTGGTTCGTGCTCCAGATTTAATCCCATATGGAGCCCAAGATTTTACGTTGAGTTTGTCTCGGAGTTTCATGTGGTGGAAATTGACCCCAAAGATTGACTGACATAACCAATCTTGTTGACTGAGTAATATTGTAGGTTGTGTACACAACAATAAACTCAATTAAGAAATCTCATTTTCTGTCAAGTTGTGTTAATTGACGTATGATATGAAATAATGACACAATCACGAGACTTCAAAAATATGCATGGAGAACACTCAACCGAAAAATAGATATTGTAACCGTTTTCAAAATATTCTTTGATTAGGACAATGAAGATCATGGTTTACACGTAAATAGTTATCCATCTTTTCGATAGCTTGAGTTCACCAGTTTCGTTCAGAGATAAAAATCCAATAATCCCGTTCAGAGATAAAAACAAAAGTTGTGTTCTAAGTATCAAAGTAAAATCTAGAATTAAGGTTTAACTGACGGTAATGTCAATGCCAAAAATGAGTCCCACATCATACCCAAACTAAAGCTTTTCGCCAGCATTTAGTTCACACACCCACGAGTTATTTTTAAATGAAAAGGGAAGGTCGTTGTTTTACTTTGTTGTTGGTTTCTGCAAACTGGGTACGTAAGTGGGAATGCAGAGTTCCAAGAGGATCTCCTAGGGTTCGCCTCACTGGAATTCGCCACCATGAAACGCAAGGACACACCATCAAAATCGTTGGGGAAGGACAAGTTTGCAGAGAATAAATCACAATAATCGCAGAGGTTGAGGAGGGTATAAATTCCTAGGAGAGAACTCTGTGCTGGCAGAGAAAAGATCCTACAGTTATTATCCATGCAAAGGAAAGCAGGGCATTTGAATCTAAATATTTAACACCAGAGTGAAGGACTGTAAATTTGACTCCCGATCGACTGCTCAGGAATAGACTAATAACTTAAATGATAAAGGAATCAAAAGTTAAAAACACAATCTGCAACTAGACCTTCTCTGTGGAGAACAATAATGAAAAAAAATGCAATCAATGGATAAAGAAAACGCAAGAAGGAGATACAAGGCGCAGGAAAGGTTTTGGGTCTGGGGATCATTTGGGCCACACGCAATTAGACAATCACTCAGAAATAAAAGATAGTGTAGATAGCAAGGTTTCTTACAGGATGAATCAAGTGACAAGGGAAATACATTGATAACATAATTCTCAAGGAAATCCCATGGCAATGAATCGTCATCTGAATACAGTAAAATAAACAAGTGTAAACTAAATTTTACTACAAGTAACAACTTTAACAGGCGTACCTTTACCGACGACGACGAGGCTAAGATGTCCTCCCGTGCATTCACTCCATCCAGATCTCGCTTGTCGACTGATGAGACCTCACTGGTACCTCCAATCCAACGTTCGGGGTAATCTTCTCCCTCCTGAGCCCCCCAAGTCGCAAAGGGGCCATGCACACAATACCAGAGAATGCTAGCACCCAACTCGCCTTGCAAGGTTGAGATACCACTCGTTACCCGAACTAGGTATCCCAACTCCCACAAGAGAAATCTCAGTCAAGATGAAATGTCAGCAGCGTAACGTTACGCAAACCAGATGTGATCCATACCCCTCCTCTGCCATCTCTTTTATAGAGTTTCTTAGTCATTAGTTTCTCAAACCTTCATTGGATTCATTTTTCATTTATTTAATTAGGAAAAACATCCCTCATACACATGTCGCCCGATCCCCTAGTTGCACCAGAAAATCAATTTTATTAATTAATTAAATATTCCTATTTCCCTCACCGACCTAAAAGCATTCCTAAAAACGCTCCTCGGCATCCCAAAAATCCCCTTACAATTATTAAATGACTTACGCCTTACTTAATTCCTAGTTGAGTTCATAAATAGAAAGCTCCAAAGGATAGATTCCTTACTAAGTTAAACATTCACCTTTTTCTTTAAGTTTCCCCTTTTCTTTAAGTTTCCCTTTTTCTTTAAGTTTCTTTTTTCTTTTAAGTTTACCCCTTTTTCCTTTTAAACTAAAAATCAATTTAGCAGGTGTAGATAAAAACAACCATTTACCCTTTTAATAAATTTAATCCTCCATTATAATTTTTACTTTAATAACTAAGTTTGAATTTCTTACCCCCCTTCTTGTTACATGTTTATTTATTTTTTTCTTTAACCACATGTTCTACTTAGACCTAGGTTTTAATTTCCCTAGGCTGGGAGACAATTTTTAAGGGAACTTTTAGTTATTAAACTTCACTCATACCATCATCTATTTTAGAGCCGATCAGGTCCTAAGGGGGCATTGTTTTCTAGGAACTAGGTTTATTAACTTATCATATTTAAAATAATGGCGTGCCCTTTAGGATTCACTATGTGCTCCAAGGGTGCCACTCTCCTCTTTTTGTTTTATTTGCACGACGTGCCCTTTAAGACACACTACATTCTCCAAGGTTTTCACTCACCTCTTTCTGTTTTCTTTGTGTGACGTGCCCTTCAAGACACACTACGTTCTCCAAGGGTGCCACTCGCCTCTTGATTGAATTTGGTAGATTTCAAACCCCTGGATTCAATACTCCGTCAGGTGATCTTGTAGGAGACTAAGGGCCTCTAAGGAATACATACTCTTCCTTATTGCATGCCCCTTAGAATCATCATGAGCGACTTTCACAGTCTGCCCTCATGACATCGTGGGTCTTCTCAAACTAGGTAATCGTTAACCTACAGTTCGAGCCACAACGAGAGTGATAGTATGATGTGGCAAGATTGCTACCACACCTCTCCCTCGATGTCTTTGGTTTTCGTTCATAACCCCTTTACTCCAAATGTGAGTCTGGTCGGCAAGCTATCGTCATCCTACATCCATCAACGAATCATGTCAGCAATAATAATCAATCATCATAACATCTAATCATATGTACATATGTCACATCAACAACATTCAAACCCTAACAGTCCACTCCTTGACTCGATCCAGAGTCCAAGGGGTTTCATCGATGCCTCTGCATCCTCAATGTCTAGAGTCCTGCACACTTAGGAGAACCCAGTCAATAGCACATGTCTATGTAAATGCAAAAAAATATCATATCATCAAATCCACAATATCTCATAATAATAATCAAAACAACCAATAGTATAATAACTCAGATCACTTGCACGCAAGTGTCCTCAAAGAATAAGTTCACTCAGTGCGTGCAAGAGAGGGATGTTACACAGTCATCCACCTCCAACAGAGAACGAGAAGGAGTGAACGCTTAAAATACACAGTAAAATGAGTGTCCAAGCAAAATCTGTGCCCAACTAAAAGCATATATAATTCTTCCATTAAACTTTCTGGGTGATGTTAAACCTAAATGTTCCATTTTCCAAGCAATAATGTCAACGAGATCAATGCTATGATAGCTAATAGATCAGGGACTTGCCAATCCAAGGAAAAAAACTTTAAACTTTAAACAGTTCTCATTGCAACCCAGAGTATCGAAAAATATCAACCACAGAGACGAAAATAGAGTGGAAAATCTTAAACACGGAGACTGATTGCAACACCCATACACAAAACTCAGAGCTTTTCAAACATAATAATAAATTTCCACAGAGAACCAGGCCCAAAACACAAGCCTACTGAACATGTTTCACTGCCATTTTATCAATAAATTTACACAAAGATTATTCATAGCAAGGAGAGCACAACCATTCCTTTTTTTTTTAAACCAATAGTCCAGAATAATCACCAGAAGAACCCACAAGCAGAACACCAATTACACAGTTCAAATATCCAATAATAGCTTAATAAAAATACAGACTGCGAGCAATTCTGAGCTAAAATTTGATTCAAAGGGAAGAAAAACCATCATGCATAGAAGTCTAAGGAACCATACCTAGAAAATCCTACGCGAGGAAGAGAGTTAGTCTATATGTCTCCTTCAAAACCAAAAATCGTGGAGCATCAACAACCACCAGAGCCAAAAACCAAAATGCAAGTATGACTAGGGTGACAGGCCTCGAGGGTTGTTTGAGTGGCATGCAATAAATGCACATCGCTTCTCCCTCCAACCTCATTCAATTCAATGTACGAGCCATCCAATTCACCATAGCACCAAGCATTAAATCAACCACATAACCATTGACATATCCCAATTTCATAGTGCGCCACCTTTGTAATGTCAAACTCTCCTAAATAACAATGTGATATAACATTAACCCATGTGCATTCAACATATAACATCCAATAAGGTGCATAAGTCTAGTAGCAAAGGTTTGTTCACCCTTTTTATTGTCATAATCATACATAGCATTAGAGCTTGTACATAGTCTTTTTCTTTAAAAGAGCCCCAATATTATCCCTTTGCAAGATCATATTTAAAACAATTAATGCCATATTTAACTGCAGAAATAAAACTTATAATAATCCTTTCATCCATATGGAAGTCTTAATATAATTTGTGAGTGGTTATCAAAACTATCCGTGCTATGCATCAATAAACCTAGAATCATCTTATGTCACCATAACATTTTAACCATGATTCGACACATCAAACTCTAGAAGATTATGTTGGTACCATCACAATAGAAAACAAAATATAAACGCAACATATCCATCATAGTGCCATAAGTCTACAAGGGGGTCCCACCTACTAGTTTATTATTAATATAATTAGTTAATAGAGCTTGGCAATAATTTGCGAGCATAGTATTCATCGTTACATTTTTTAACCGTCAACAAACTGGTGACTCCACGGGGAAATCTATTTCCAATAGATTAAGAACTCAAAATGTATGGTTTCGCATACCAAGTGAAACATAAAATCAGGGAATTATACATCAGAATGATTAAGCAATAGGGGAAGTGAGGTGGTTAAGAGAAAAAATGATTTGGGATTTTGAGAATAACTCATGGAAAGTGTTACGTATAAGGGGTTTATTCTTGTATGAATAACATTCGATTAATCACAGTGAAAGCGTTCTTTGCTTTAAGGAGAAAAATTTATGGTGTGCTCTTTTTTGAATCTCGGGCGAAGGAAAGAAAAGGAAAGCAGAAAATAAGGATGAAAAACCAATTATCTTATCTAACGATAGTACTGGAAGCAGATAGCAATTTTAATGATGTATTCAAGGAGGGACATCATGACAGCTATGTAACCTGATTATTATTGATTAACAATACTTTCATAATAACATCATTGTGGCAAAACTGATCCAGAATTTTATTTCTGACAAGAAAATAAGTCAATAAAAGAAATAAAACAACAAAAAGAAATAAATAGCAAAACAAAATCAAAGCAAATGAAACAAAACTATAATACAGGATTAATTCCACACAACATTTAAACTTTCAAGTTGGTTCCACATAGTGTTTCAAGTGGGAACCATTGGTGCTATAGGAAAATAATCGTTATTTTAAGTCCTTTAGAATATAATAATTTGCGCCCAGGATAAAAGCGATTTTAAAAGGACCCGACTATAAATTTTGAAACTTTGAATGCCTTCCTCTATCAGTGTGAGATGAATCCCACAACAAGACTTTCTCATTGACCTTAAATCTGACAGCTTTTGCACTTTTATTGAAATATTTCTTTACAGTTTGTTGTCTTCTCTTTATGTTCTCCAAGGAAAACATCATTTGTTCCTCTAAAGCCAACAATGCATTTACCCTTTCAGGGATATTAGAGGAATTCAATTCTTCAATCTGTAGCATCAACCGTAAAGAAGAAAGTTCCAGCTTGGTAGGAATAATGGTTTCTTGACCATAAACAAGCTGGAAGGGGGTGAAACCTATGCTCACCTTGGTGGTAGTGCGGTCTTCCCAAAGTTTGTAAGTGAGGAGGGTGTGCCATTGATGAGGCTTATCTTTGATGAGCCTCTTGATAATTCTAACCAGATTTTTGTTAGTAGACTCGGCTTGCCCATTTTCTTGAGGGTAATAAGATGATGAGGTAAAATGTTTAACTCCCAGCTTATCTAGAAACTGAGTCAGCTTAACAGAAATAAAATCGGGGCCATTATCTGTAATAATATCTAAAGGAATTCCAAATCTGGAGAAAATATTAGTTTCAAGGAAAGAAATAACCAGCTCATCCTGCGAATTCTTAAGTGGGACAGCTTCAGTCCATTTCATAAAATAATATGTGGCTGTCAAGATGAAAACTTGCCCTGCTAAAGATGGAGGATTAATAGGATTGATAAAGTCTGGACCCCATTTTGAAAAAAGAAAGTCAGGGAGGACAAGTTGTAAAGTCATGGCAGAAAGACGTTCTTTCCCAGCAAACTTCTGGCACTTGTCACAAGATCTTGAAAAGTTATAAGAATCTCGAAAATTTGAAGGCCAATAGTACCCTTTTCTGATAATTTTAAAAGAAATGGTTTTAGCATAAAAGTGGCCACCTACATTAATAACAGAATTTAAAGATTCATGGGTTTCTTGTAACAATTTATATGCTTCCTCATTATTTACACAACGAAGTAATATACCATCGACAGATCTCCTAAACAAGAAGTCTCCTAAACTGACATATCTGGAAGATTCAAGACGAAGCCTTCAACTTTGATGAGTACCTAAGTTATCTGGACATCTCTGATTTTGCAAGTAATACACCAAATCTTTATACCAGGGATGTTCAACTACAAGAAGGATTTGACTATCAATGTAAAATAGTGCTGACAAAGGGTTATCTTGTTCATCAATTTCTTCACTTGCTTTAACATGTTGAGCCAAGTGAAGGGATAAATCATGCCTCTTAATGGTTTTTGAAGTCGTGATGGTTAAATCATGCTCCTAGATCTTGGCAAGCCAATGTGCAATCTTCCCTGAAAGATAAGTCTGTGAGAGAAAAAACTTGACATCAAGTAAAGGGACTTTTACCAGTGTGTGCTTACCTAAGATAAAGTGGTGAAATTTCTCCACGGCCTTAACAAGAGAGAAATCATGTTTTTCAATATAAGAATATTTAAATTGATCATCTGATAAGATTTGACTCATGTAAGCTATTGGTTTTTTGTTATTATGGTCATCACATTGTATGAGGATAGCAAAGACTGCTTCCTCTGTGGCATCAGTATATATAATAAACTCTTTCTCAAAATACGGCTTTGCCAAAACTGGTATGGAACTAATTTCCTTCTTAATCCTTATGAAATCATTTTCAACGTCATCAGTCCAAGAAAATGAGCGATCTTGCTTAAGAAGATTGTGAATTTGTTTGACCATTACAACAAAATCAGGAACAAACCTACGGACAAAGTTGATAATGCCCATAAAGGCTTGAACCTCCTTTTTGGAAGTAGGAGCAGGAAGATTTAGGATAGCAACAATACTCTCAGGATCTATGTTTATTCATGAATCAGAGACAATATGCCCAAGTATCTTTCCCTTGGTAATGAAAAAAATATACTTAGAAGGATTTAAAGAAATGTCAAATTTCTTGCATCGCATGAGAACCTTTCTAAGATGACCAAAATGATTCAATCGGTTCTTTGAATATACATTCAAGTCATCAAGATAAATCTGAATAATATTATCAATCAGATCATCAAAATCTATCTGCATAGCTCTTTGGAAAGTGGCACCTGCATTAGATAAGCCAAAAGGCATGTGTTCATAAGAAAATGTGCCCCAACGTGTAATGAAAGTGGTTTTGTATTTATCTGTCCTTTTTACCTTGATTTGATTATAACCAGAAAAACTGTCAAGTAAGGACATCATCTATGACCCTGCAACTTTCTGCAAAATCATTTCCATCTTAGGGAGAGGAAAATGGTCTTTTATGCTCTCTCTATTCAATGCACGAAAATCAACGCACAATCTAATCTGACTAGTTGTTTTCCAAACGGGAACCAAATTGGAAACCCACTTGGAATACTTAACAGGGAAAATTATCCCAGCCTTCGAGAGTTTTTCCAACTACTTTCGAATAGTTTCTTCAAGTGCGGGGTTAATGGGTCTTTGTTTTTTCCTAACCGGTTTTATGCCCTCCTTGATAGGAATGGAATGATGTATAGCAGAAGGATCAAAACCATGAAGATCCTCATAAGACCAAGCAAAAACATCTTGAAATTCATGAAGTAACTCAGTGAATTTCAACTTTTCTTCATCGGTACATTGGGCACCTATCTTAACATTCTTTGGGGAATCTGGTGTCCCAATGTTCAAGGAAATGGTTTCACCCACTTTCCTTTTTTACTCCTCTTCTTTATGTGTTTATTTGTTTCCTACATCACTCGATGAAAATGAAATTTCTAGAGGAGTCAAGCCCTTCAAAATCTTGTTGTTTTCTATGGATATAATTTCCTTGGGATTATATGGTTCATTTTGTATGAAATCACGGATGCTTTCATCACTAGGGAAGACCTTCCATGACTCTACATTGTCAGGGATAAGAGGACGATATAAATATTGAAAATTACAATCAGGTCTTTGTGGAAGAAGTTTCTGAGTAGGAGAGGCTGCAAAAATAGCTAACATGTCAGCCATTGAATTAAATTCCCTTTTAACATGAGTGATGTTAAATGATAATAAGTTTGAGATAAGCGCCCAAACAGTTTGGGTGTAGCATTTCATTAACTTGTTGCTAGGAGAATATATTTTACGTACAAGGTTTACAACAAGTTCAAAGTCCCCAAAAACTGTAAGGTGACCACAACCTAAATTATAGGCATTTTCAATGCCTAGCAGTGATGCTTCAAATTTGGTGACGTTGTTTGTGCAAGCAAATTCTAACCTATAGGAAAAGTTGTGAATTTTACCTACATGTGAGTACAAGATAATGTCAACTCCATTACCTTCGTTGGAGCATGAACCATCAAAGTGCATATGCCACATCCCATCCTCCAAGTCAATTTGTTCCAGGGTAGTTTTATCCTCATCTGCAAAGATGGAATACACTCCTAGGTCCTCCTTGACATAGTTTACATTAGGTTATGGGATGCTTTCTATATACGGTGAAATTATTCCCTCCCTTAGAAATATGATGTTCTTCCCATTTTATGGAACATATAAGTGTGTCTCGTTGAGTGAGAGGTATCCACCTGTCAAAGCTTTCCAGTCTCTTCCTAAGATGATTGAATAATTACTCATTGGCATGTCAATTACTTGAATATTAAGGGTTTTCCTTATTTCAGGACGCGTGCACAAAACCAAAGTCACGTCTTTGATTTCACCTATTGTCAATTGTTGTAAACTATTATAAGAGAGCATGCTTCTAGCATTTTCATTTGTACAAGACAAGCCTAACTCTTCCATAATAATTTTCGACATTGTGCTTGGGCCCGAACTGCCATCAATCAGACGAAAATGGGCTATTTTGTCCATAATCTTTACAGAAATGAAAAATGGAGTGTTTTTTACAGGGTGTCTAAAACTATTTACACCTACTTTATTTACAATGGCGTCCTCTTCTTTTACCTCTTCAGAGAGATTGGCTATGATGGATTTTTTTCCTTCCATGAAATTTTTCAGATGCTTTTGTTGCTCAGGGACGACAACCATGTCCAAAAGAGTAGAATCAGCCTTGATATTAGCCAATTGATTGAGAATGTTGTATTTGGGAGAGGGAAGAGGGGAGGGAGTTCCTTGACTATCAAGGGTTTTAGTATCTTGTATAGTAGTAGCTAGTGAAGATGAGCTTGGGCTAGAAGAAGTACGAGGGGGATCATATTTTCCTTTTGAAGCATAGTATTTATTCCCAGTGTTTATGATCATGACATATTCTGGTTCTGCAAAATCTATAATAGCAATGGTAGTGTCAGGGCTTTTGCTAAATATTTTATCTTTGGCACTCTTCTTTCCCTCACAATTACTTTCCTCGTGATGTTCCTTGCAAAATTTACACCAACTACAAGGCATGATCACTTTGGGTTGAAAGTTATTTTCATTAGGATTCCTAAAGGGTGGTAAAGAAGAATATGAGGCTCCATGAGTAAATTAAGGGAGATTTCCCTTCTGCTCATATGATATAATTCGGTTATTCATATCTTGTACAATTTGTAAGAGGGCGGACATGTCCATTTGTTTAATTGAGTCTCCTTTGGGAAGACTTGTTCTTTCAAGTTGTTCTTCATACTCTAGACAAGTATGTAGAGCGGAACCAAGATTGTCAATAGATTCTTCTTCAAGCCTATGACGATAAGGGGAAGGTAGAGCATTATAGTAATGCATAAAAGCGGCTTGGTTCTAAGGTAGAATAAGTTCAAGAATTTGATTATATAACTTGGTGAAACGTAAGTTGGAAGACTTGATAGTCTCACCGTCTTTGTACACAATGTTATTGTGTTCCTGTAATTGTTCGGCTGGATTTTAGATTGCCCATAAGTATATTTGAACCAATAAACTAAATCTTCCCAAGTGGAAAGAACCTTGGGAGGAAGATCAAAGAAATTTGTCGTTGCTTTCCCTTCAAGAGAATTAACAAATAAGTGCATACAAGTATCATTGTCATTAGCTCCTATATTATGACTAGAATTAGAGAATGCCACCAAGTGTTCATTTGTAGTGACTATGTAATTTCCAGAAAACCTAGGGAGATCATTTTTGAATTTTGGAAGTGGACGAGTAACAGGTGCTAGGTTCAGAGGAGAGGATACATGTCACAGGGTAGTAGTAGCATCTTCTTCGAATTGAAAAATTCCATACTTCTTTATGACCTTGGTGGGTTTGGTAGTAGATTGGGCAGGGACTTGTTGGCTATATAAGCTACCAATCACTGACAAGGTTCAAGGTTGGTATAAAGAAGCACCTTCAATGCCACCAAAGCCACCCACAAATCCCATTTTGTGAATGATGGGTAAGAGAAAGAAAGAAGAGCTAGTTGAATCAGACAAATTTCACCTTAGAGTACTTTGTTGGGTTGACAAAACAATGTTTCTTCTTCCTGTCTCAGCGATAGGGGTGATTTCAGGAGATAAACCTCTTCTTCTCCTAGAGACGTGAGGGTTTAAGGACATAAAAACAAGATCAAAACTTTAGGAAAAATAAAGGTACAATTGATTCCTAGGTTTCCTTTTTCCTGACCTCCCAGCGTTCTTGGACACTCATGTCTTGTTCAATTACTGCCCATGAGCATTCAAGCTCAGCGCGGGTGTTAGCGGTTTTTAAGATGGTATTGAATAAAGTTAAAGCAATGTTAGTTTGGTCTTTAAGACCAGGCTCAATATTGGGTTGCCTTGTAACACATACTGTCATGAAGAAAAGAAAACAGTCAAAGAATCAAAAGCATAAATATAAAAATATTCAACGATAATCACGAATACAATCAACCAGAGAGATATGGAAGATCTCCCCAGTATGGTCTCCAAATAAATGTTGAGGAAACAATATGAATTATCTTACTCAATCATTTTCAAATATTTCCTGGCTAGGACAAGATAGTCGGGAATGTCACCCTATGTTTTATAGCCTCAAAAATATTCTCCCAATCCACAAGTATTAATTACAATGGTTTAGGTTGATTTATTAATGAAAACAATACTGTAAAATAACATAAAAAAATTGTATAAGTTTCTGAAAAATATACTCATTACAGAAAGTAAATATGGATATCAAAAGAAAAAGTGACCAAGTCATAATACACACAAATGAGACAAAATAGCAATCTTCTTTATTTCATTCTGAAATATCAAAAGTGTTTTTCTCTTTACAAAACCCTTGTGAGGGCATGGACCAAAGTCTAATTTAGAGATCCCCGATGAACACCATACAAAAGGACTCTGACAAGAAGTAAAAACTGAAATTTATAATATGGATCAACTTGCCATAGATTGTTGCCAATTCGACTCGGCAAAATATCCTTTATCAGCTAAGAAATTCAATCCATAAATAGACAAGTATACACCGACTATCAAGGATGGATGAACACATTTAGAACAAGCATCTGAATGATTTGGTTCAATTTTGAACCTTGATGTCTACAATAGGACCATGCTGTCAAAAAGAGAATTAGGCTTTGAATGAACTCAAGAATGAATGAAAATTAAAACTATCTCATGAAATCAAAAGAGCAAACCTTAGTCTTTCTTTCACCTTCTATTATCCTCTTGTTTCTTCTTCTCATTTAGATTTTAAGCCTTCCAAATAAGTTGAAGTAGTTCAACTACTTTCTTTAGTTAAGTTAGTTTGACTTAACTAATTTAGTTTAGGATAAATAATAATAATAATAATAATAGTTAAGGGTCTTTATTTAATAATAACTAGGTAGGTGGGACCCCTTGTGACTCCCTTCTTTTATTATTTTCACATTACAAAATAAAACAAAATGGATAATCATTCAACACATGCCACCATTGTAAATCCCTTAGATACCTTCAAAATTGAATCTTTGAATATCATAAATAATTTAAATCATATCCAAAAATATATAAATATCCACATAATCCATATTATCCAAAAAAAACTTGTTGTCCAAACTTTCTGCAGACCACTGTCTTCATCAACTCAATCATAAAAACACATAAATTAAAAGCCATACTTGCCACTCTAAGAGGAAATCTTTATTTTATCACCGATGTCCCCTTTTGATTTTCTGGAAGTAGCTCGAGGTTGATTTGAACCTTGAGGTTGTATTTCACTAATTACATGAGAAAAATCATCCTTCAGATGCATGCGGGAGGACACATATTTTGAAGAGTCATTTGAAGGAGAGGAAGGGGAGGTAGCGGCTTTTCCTTTATCTTGCACATGGGGGACATCATATTTAAGCCTTTTACTAGCATGTGAGGATTGAACAGGTGAATGCACAGGGGAAATCTGAACATTAGAATTTACAGGTGGTGGAGGAGGTAATGACAAATTGGGCCAACCACGATGGTGAGAGACAGTTGGATTGATAATCTCTTGCCATCCATCATTTGCAGGGACTTCTGGTTGCATGGACACATGAGGAGGCACAAGAATACTAGGGATGTTCTGAGGTTGGAAGGGAGGTCTCTCAATTCGAGGTTGTACTATTCCTTGCCCAATCCAATTAAAGAACCCAACTTGGAACAGTTGGTTCAATTCTTGGGGATCACCATCAAAATGAATTGAGAATCTAGGCCTTCTAGGCCCTCTATTCCAATTTTCTCTTCCTCTATTATTTCTGCCATGGCTACCCCTACTGAAGAAACTCATCATGTAGCAGCAATTCTTCAGTAACTAAGCCCTTAATAAACCATACATGACATTCTTCTTGCATGAAACAATAATTGGATCATAAATTGACACGCGATACATGCAAATCCATCCATAAAAAACTATTTAATAATTGCCAAGTGAGCAGGGGGTGACAGGGTTCATGGGACTATGGAGGGAGTGTAATGAGCGAAAGGTGGTATAATGAGAGGGGATAATTACGTGAATACTTCTCAACAATTTATTAAATAATTTGACTGTGTAATAAAAAACAAAAAATATCAGTTGCCAACTATTGTTGTGTCATATATTTTGTCGTTGTTACACAGACATTTTTAATTTATTTTACAGAATAGGGATGCCAAAATGATATTGGGATTATGAGGGGTATATAATGAGAGAAACGTGGTAGCATGATAGGGATATAATATGGATATTGTTCATACAAAAATAAATCAAATCAAACAATCAAACATAACTATGTTCAGATCTCCATAATTCAATCAACATTCACTTTTCAAAACCACCATCTAAACTGTCACTTCTTTTACAGATTGCTTGTTGACTTTAAAAATAAACAATTCATAAGCCCAGAAATACTCAATTATAGTAGCCTTTGCATATATATATATATATATATAT
>JASDQU010010306.1:108175-122756 GCA_032191745.1 Picea mariana | reverse complement strand
ACCATGCATACCTTAAACCTTGGGACAGAAACAAAAATAGAAAAAATAAGATCTATTGCCATGCAACTGTGCCTCCACTCCAGTCCTGGCCTCAAGGAAGAGATTCATGCCCATGTCCTCATGGCTCGGCCTTAGAGTTGGGTGGAAGCTACTAAAAAAGTTAAGGAAGCAAAACATGTTTTCTCTTCTCAAACCCGAAAACTTTCCTTTATTCCTTGCCCTAAACCAGTCACTCCCACTCCACTAAAGATTCAGAAATTGACCAGGGCAAAAATGGTTAAACACCAACTCAAAGGCCTTTGTTATAATTGTGATGAAAAATATTTTCCTGGGCATAAGTGTAAAGAAAAAAAATATTTTTATGGCCATCTCTGAGGATGTTTTGGAAGACGATGTTGAGACCTCCCTTGTGGCCGTCACATGAACCCACTGACATGACTCCACCCTTCAACCCTCTTGAAATTGAACCGGTCATTTCCCTGAATGCTCTCACTGGGTTCTCTACTCCCCAAAATCTCAAGATAATTGGTTACATTAAGCATCATTAAGCATCGGGAGGCCATCATCCTTCTTAAAAATGGAAGCACCTATAATTTTATTCATTGCCACATTGCCCAAGAAACTAATTGTTATATTCGTGTAGTCAATAATTTTCAAATCATGATTGCCAATAGAGGGTCTATGAAATGTGGGGGGAGTTGTGAAAAAGTGTGTCTCCAAATTGGTCAATACCAGATGAAATATCATATGTTTTCTATCGACATGGGCGGTTGTGACATTGTGTTGGGTGAAAAATGGCTAAGGACTATGGGTCCCATTCTCATGGATTTTAAAAGATTAACCATGCAATTCAACCAGGAGGGCCAACCATATAAGTTCCAAGGCATCAACGCTGGTTCCTTAGAGATGATTAGTTCCCATCACATGGAAAATCTCCTAAAAAAAGGTCATTCTAGAATTACTGCACAACTCCATGCCATTCAGGACACTGAGACACCCTCTGTGCCCCAGGACCTCCAATCCATCCTCTCCAAACATAAAGTTATTTTTCCCACTCCTCAGGGACTTCCTCCTTCCCATGGTGTTCATTATCATTCCATTCCCCTTGTCCCCAGTAGCCTTCCTCCCAATGTTCATCCCTATCGTCATCCCTTTTCCCCAAAAAATGAAATTGATAAAATTGTTCAATAATTTCTCACTGCAGGTGTTATCCATCCTAGTACTAGCCCCTACTCTTCTCCTGTAGTCATGGTCCTTAAGAAAGAATGCTATTGGCACATGTTTCCTGACTTCCACGCCCTCAACAAACTCACCATAAAAGACAAATTTCCCATTCCTGTCATTGATGACCTCTTGGATGAATTGAGTGGTGCCCAGTTCTTACTAAACTTGATCTTTGTTTTGGCTACCACCATATATGTATGAACGAGGCATACATTCCTAAGACTTCATTTCAAACTCATGAGGGCCACTATGAGTTTTTGGTCATGCCATTTGGCTTGTGTAATGCTCCCTCCACTTTCCAAAGCCTCATGAATCATGTCTTTCGTCCTTTTCTCCATCATTTTGTCTTAGTTTTCTTTGATGATATCCTCATCTATAGTGAAACCTGGACAACCCATCTTGCTCATGTGGATAGAGTTCTACATCTACTCTCTCAGCACCAAATTTTCCTCAAATAATCTAAATGTGATTTTGGCGCCTCAGAAGTCGAGTACTTGGATCATATTGTTGGCAAGGCAGGTGTCAGGGTGGATCCTAAAAAGATTGGAGCTATGTAGAATTTCCTCTCCCAAAGACTCTCAAAATCTTGCATGGATTTATGGGTTTAACATGCTATTATCGCAAGTTTGTTAAGAATTGTGGAAAGATTGCAACACCTCTCACTGGTCTCCTTAAAAATAATTATTTCACTTGGACTCCCATAGTTGATCAGGCCTTTCAAACCTTGAAGGCGACCATGTGCACCACTCTAGTCCCGACCCTTCCTGATTTCACAAAGACCTTTTTCCTGGAATGTGATGCTTTTGGGAGAGGAATTGGAGCAGTCCTTATGCAACATGGTCGGCCTTTAGCCTTTACTAGCAAACAACTATCAGATCGAATTTTGGGAAAATCAATCTATGAAAAGGAAATGTTGGCTATTCTTCATGCAGTGGATCTTTGACGCCCTTATCTATTGGGGCAACACTTCCAAATTAAGATAGATCATCAAAGCCTCAAGTATTTTCTGGAACAACGTGCTTCCTCCCCAGAGCAACAAAAATGGGTGACTAAGATCTTTGGATATGATTATGAGATCATTTACAAGAAATGCAAAGAAAATGTGGTTGTTGATGCACTTTCAAGAAAATATGAAGATGAAGGGTCCATTTTTTCCCTCTCCTTCATTCTACCAGATTGGCTCCAAGATATTCTCCATGAATGGCTACAAGATCCCAAAATTTCGCATCTGATCCAGCAATTGTAGGCCAATTCTCCAGTTTCCCAGGGTATTCTTGGCACAATGATTAGCTTCTCTACAAAGGTCGTTTGTATGTAAGTAAACAGTCACAACTTAAATCCATGGTACCTTCTAAGCTTCATGCTAAACCCACATTTGGGCACTCATGGTTTACCAAAACCTATGATCGGGTCAAACGTTCTTTTTTCTGGGATGGTATGAAACATGGCGTTCACAATTTTATGGAAGAATGTGATGTTTGTCAACGCAACAAGGGAGAAACAATCAAATATCCTAACACACTACAACCGCTTCTGATTCCACCTACTATTTGGAGGGATATATCTATGGATGTTATTGTGGGATTACTTAAATCGGGCAATAAATCAATCATCATGGTGGTCGTTGATCATCTTTCCAAGTATGCTCATTTGTGTGCTCTTCAACACCCATTTACCACCTCCACTGTGGCTCAAATTTTCATGGATCAACTCTTGAAGCTTCATAGCATGCCTCATTCTATTGTTTTTGATTGAGACCCCACTTTCACTAGTAATTTTTGGCAAGAACTGTTCAGGCTACATGGCACCCAATTGCATCTCAACAAAACTTATCATCCCCAGACTGATGGTCAAACTAAATTCGTCAACAAGTGTTTAGAAACATATTTGAGGTGTTTTGCATCAGAAAGTCCAAAACAGTGGGATCAATGGTTACCACTAGCTGAATGGTGGTACAACACTTCTTACCATGCAACTACCCACATGACTCCTTTTGAAGCAGTATATGGAAAAAATCCACCTTCAATTATCTCATACCTTCCAGGTGTCTTGAAGGTCCAAGAGTTTGACCAAACACTTACGGTTCGAGAGGCTATTCTCTGTACCCTCAAAGATAATTTGGTCATGGCCCATAATCGCATGAAGCAACAGACAAATCAAGGTCACTTTGAACGCCAATTTTCTAAAGGAGACCAGGTGTTTCTTCAAATGCAACCTTATAAGAAAAAAATCCTCAAGGATGACCATTGTCAGAAACTGGTTCCCAAATTTTATGGTTCTTATATAGTTCTCAAGAGTGTGGGATAGGTGGCCTATTAGTTAGTTTTTCCCAGTCATTCTAAGCTCCATCCTATTTTTCATGACTCCTACTTAAAGAAGGTGATTGGAACTAAGTTCCAAATTCAAACCAGCCTTCCCGAGTTGGATGAAGAAGGATCCATTTGGTTACAGCCACAAACAATTTTGGAACAGCGTGAGCATCGTCTATGTCAACGCACCATCAATGAAGTGTTAGTCCAGTGGAAAGATACAACTCCAGCAGATGCCGCTTGGGCACCAACTACCATTCTGCAAAAAAATCCTCATCTCAAGCCTTTAGGACAAGGTTGTTTTTAAGGGGGACGACATGTTAGGGACCTAACCTCCCTCACCCCTCACACATGTAGAATAATATATTTCCATGTAATAAAGGCCAATATTAATAAGTCCTAGTAATAAGGAAGAATAAGTCAAATGTAGGAAGACCTAATAGAAGCTTCCACTTCTAGAAGGATCTTCCTCTAGATTGTTCTTTTGGATAAACCGATTTAGTATAAATAGGAGTATAGGGTATGAGAATTTTTGTCTTGTATATTATTGTAATAGAGATTTGCTTTGCTGGAGGTTTCCCCTTCGAAGAGGCAAGTGACCATTGCTATCATTAATCAAGGTGCTCTTTCTGGTGTTATTTTGGTATTGTTGTTCTAGTCCTCTAACTCAAATCCCCTATCATATTCTCAAATTCATCCTTCTTATTTTTCGGTGGGGTAAAGATAGAATGTAGGTCTCCATTTTCAACAAGTGGTGTATTTGGAGTGGATCTCATCCTTGGGCCTTTAGGTATTTTATCAATAATTGGTAGCTCATATGGGCCTTGTTCATATTCTCCCATATCTTTGATTTCCTTGAAACCCATGGTTTGGATCATGTGAAAGACCTTTTGTTAGGTTTAGGTTTCTCATTGGACAAGTACTTATGCTACTAAAATTTGAGGTGCTTCCCCTTCTCCTCCTATCTAGGTAAATCGTGTCTTAGAAAAATCATATTCATCCTCATCATTATCATGTACCTCATCATGATTTTAACCCCTTCTCCTCCTCTAAAAGGAGGCATGTTTCCAGTTACACCGTGCCTCAGATAGATGAAACACCATATCTGTTGGACTCCTGGCAACAGATTTAGCAAGGGGGACCCCTCTCCTATGATTTTGTTGCCCAAAAAAGTGTTTGTTAGAGGATCTCTGGAACTAGGGCTTAGCTCAGTGATGTACAATGCAAATCTGACATAGGGGGTCAACTTTCACAACCTTTGTGTTGGGAGATTTTGGGCACTGTGGTTGCATGGGCATTGTCCATTCATACCTTCGGGAGATTACATAACGTAGTTATGTCGCTTGGTTGTGATTTTGTGCCCCCAGACCAAATTGTCATTGTGTCCCTGAATGACTTCAAGAGGCGAGTTGCAACTCGCCATAACACACAAACTGTGCCTAGGATTGATGAAACACCAGTTTTTTTGGAATCCTAACACTGAATTCCAACTAGGGGGACCACTCTCCTGTGATTCCATCACCCAGAAAAGTGTTTGTTAGAGGAACTCCAAAACTAGGATTTAGCTCAGTGAGGCACAATAAAAATACAACATAGGGGCCAACTTTCACAACTCATGTTTCGGGTGATTGTGGGCGCCATGGTCACGTGGGCATTGGCCATACGAACCTTACAGAGCTTACAAAACTCAGTTACATTGCCCGATTGTGATTTTGTGCCCCCAGACCAAATTGTCATTAGGTCCCTGAATGCATTTAGGAGGCGAGTTGCAACTCTTCATAACATGAAAACCATGCCTCATATCGATGAAACACCATTCTGTTAGACTCTTGTCACCAGATTCCAGCTAGAGGGACCCTTCTCCTATGATTTCATCGCCCAGAAAAGTGTTTTTTAGAGGATATCCAGAACTAGGGTTTAGCTCAGTGAGGTGCAATGCAAATCCCACACAAGGGGTCAACTTTAAAATCCCCTATGTAGGGCGATTGTGGGCATCGTGGTCACGTGGGCATTGGTCATACAGGCCTTCTGGAGCTTATGAAACTTTGTTATGTCGCTCGATTGTGATTTTGTGCCCCCAGACCAAATTGTCATTGTGTCCCTGAATGGCTTCAAGAGGTGAGTTGCAACTAGCCATAACATGCAAATTGTGCCTCAGATCGACAAAACGCCAGTTCGGTTGGAATCCCGGTACCAGATTCTAGCTAGGGGGACCCCTCTCTTATTATTTTTTCGCCCAGAAAATTGTTTGTTAGAGGATATCTAATCTAGGGTTTAGCTCAGTGAGGCACAATTCAAATCTGACACAGGGTGTCGACTTTCAAAAATCCCGTGTCAGGCGATTGTGGGCATCGTGGTTGCATGGGAGTTGTCCATACAAACCTTTTGGAGCTTATGAAACTCAGTTATGTCACCTAGTTTTGATTTTGTGCCCCCGAACCAAATTGTCATTATGTCCCTGAATGGCTTTAGGAGGTGAGATGCAACTCACCATAACACGCAAATCGTGCCTTGGATAGATGAAACACCAATTATGTTGGACTCCTGGAAACATATTCCAGCTAGGGGAACCCCTCTCCTATGATTTCGTAGCCCAGAAAAGTGTTTGTTAGAGGATCTCCAAAACTAGAGTTTAGCTTAGTGAGGCACAATGTAAATCCAACACAAGGGGTCAAATTTCACAAACCGTGTCAGGCGATTGTGGGCATTGTGGTTGCATGGGAGTTGGCCATATGGACCTTCCAAAGCTTTTGAAACTTGGTTACGTCGCTTGATTGTGATTTTGTGCCCCCGGACCAAATTTTCATTATGTCCGTGAATGGCTTTAGGAGGTGAGTTGCAACTCGCCATAACACCCAAACCGTGCCTTGGATAGACGAAAAGCCAGTTATGTTGGACTCCTGGAAATAGATTCTAGCTAGGGGGACCCCTATCCTGTGATTTTTTCCCCTAGAAAAGAGTTTGTTAGAGGATCTCATGAACTAGGTTTTAGCGCAGTGAGGCACAATGCAAATCTGACACAAGGGTCAACTTTAAACCCCTGTGTCGAGCGATTTGGGCACCGTGGTCGCATGGGCGCTGACCATACAGACCTTCCAGATGTTACGGAACTCTGTTATGTCACCCGATTGTGATTTTGCGCCCCTGAACCGAATTGTCATTGTGTCCTTGAATGACTTCAGGAGGTGAGTTGCAACTCTTCATAACACCCAAATCATGCTTCAGATTGAAGAAACACTAGTTTTGTTGGACTCATGGCACCAAATTCTAGCTAGGGGGACCCCTCTCTTGTGATTTCATCGTCCAAAAAAGTGTTTGTTAGAGGATCTTCAGAACTAGGGTTTATCTCAGTGAGGCACATTGCAAATCCGACACATGGGATCGAATTTCAAAGCCCCCATGTCAGGAGATTGTGGGCACTGTGGTTGCATGGGCGTTGGTCATACAAACCTTCCAGAGCTTACAAAACTTAGTTACATCGCTTGGTTGTGATTTTGTGCCCTTGGAGAAAATTGTCATTATGTCCTTGAATGGCTTCAGGAAATGAGTTGCAACTCACCATAGCACTCAAACCATGCCTTGGATCGACAAAAAGTTATTTTTGTTGGACTCCTCGCACCAAATTCCAGTTAGGGTGACCCCTCTCATGTGATTCAGTTGCTTAGAAAAGTGTTTGTTAAAGGATCTCCAAAACTAGGGTTTAGCTCAGTGAGGCACAATGCAAATCCAACACAGGGGGTCGAATTTCACAAATCCTATGTCCGACAATTGTGGGCACCATGGTCACGTGGGAATTGTTCATACATACATTTCAGAGCTTAGCAAACTCAGTTACGTTGCCCAGTTGTGATTTTGTGCTCCCGAACCAAATTGTCATTATGTCCCTGAATGTCTTTAGGAGGCGAGTTGAAAATCGCCATAGCACACAAAATGTGCCTTGGATCAATGAAATGCAAGTTTGGTTGGACTCTTGGCTCCAGATTCTAGCTAGGGAAACCCCTCTCCCATGATTCTATCTCTCAGAAAAGTGTTTGTTAGAGAATATCCAAAACTAGGTTTTATCTCAATGAGGCACAATGCAAATCCGACACAGGGGTTCGGATTTCACAACTCCTGTGTCGGGCGATTATGGGCACCATGGTCACATGGGGATTGGCCATATGGACATTCCAGAGCTTACATAACTCAGTTATGTCGCCTGATTGTGATTTTTTTCCCCCAAACCAAATTGTCATTGTGTCCTTGAATGGTTTCAGGAGGCGATTTGCAACTTGCCATAACACACAAACTGTGCCTCGGATAGATGAAATGCTAGTTTTGTTGGACTCTTGGCAACATATTCCAGCTAGGGGAACCCCTCTCCTATGATTTTGTAGCCCAAAAAAGTGTTTTTTAGAGGATCTCCAAAACTAGGGTTTAGCTTAGTGAGGTACAATGCAAATCTGGCATAAGGGGTCAACTTTCAAAACCCCTATGTCGTGTGATTGTGGGCACTATGGTCGCTTGGGCATTGGCCATACAAACCTTCTGGAGCTTACGCAACTCAGTTATGTCGCTCGATTGTGATTTTGTGCCCCTAGACCAAATTGTCATTGTGTCTCTGAATGGCTTCAAGAGGTGAGTTGCAACTCACCATAGCACCTAAACCGTGCCTCGGATAGACAAAACACTAGTTCTGTTGGACTCTTGGCAATAAATTCTAGCTAGGGGGACCCCTCTCATGTGATTCTGTCGCTCAAAAAAGTGTTTGTTAGAAGATCTTCTGAACTAGGGTTCAACTCAGTGAGGCACAATGAAAATACGACATAGGAATCAACTTTCACAACCCTTGTGTTGGGCGATTGTGGGCACCGTGGTCGCGTGGGAGTTGGCCATACAGACCTTCTCGAGCTTACAAAACTTAGTTGCATCGTCCGATTGTGATTTTGTGCCCCCTGACCAAATTGTCATTATGTCCCTGAATGAATTCGAGAGGTGAGTTGCAACTTTCCATAGCTCCCAAACCATGCCTCAGATCAATGAAACACTAGTTCTGTTGGAATCCTGAGACCGGATTCTAGCTAAGGGGACCCCTCTCCTATGATTCTATCGTCCATAAAAGTGTTTGTTATAGGATCTTCAGAACTAGGGTTTATCTCAATGAGGCACAATGCAAATCTGACATAGGGGGTAAACTTTCAAATCCCTTGTGTCAGGAAATTGTGGGCACTGTGGTCATGTGGGCATTGGTCATACAGACCTTCCAGAGATTATGGAACTCAGTTACGTTGTTCGGTTTTGATTTTGAAACCCTGGACCAAATTGTCATTGTGTCCTTGAATGGCTTCATAAAATGAGTTGCAACTCGCCATAGCATGCAAACCGTGCCTCAGATCGATGAAACGCTAGTTTTGCTGGACTCCTGGAACTGTGTTCTATCTAGGGGGACCCCTCTCCTGTGATTTACTTGCCCGAAAAGTGTTTGTTAGAGGATCTCTGGAACTAGGGTTTAGATCAGTGAGGTACAATGCAAATCCAATATAGGGGGTCAAATTTCACAACTCTTGTGTCGAGCGATTGTGGGTGCCGTGGTCATGTGGACGTTGGCCATACAGACCTTCTGGAGCTTACATAACTTAGTTACATCACCCGGCTTTGATTTTGTGCCCCCAAACCAAATTGTCATTTTGTCCCTAAATGGCTTCAGGAGGAAAGTTGCAACTCACCATAGAATGTAAGTCGTGCCTTAGATCGACGAAATGTCAGTTCTGTTTGGACTCCTGGTACCAGATTCCAACTATGGGGACCCCTCTCCTTTGATTCTACCAGCCAGAAAAGTGTTTGTTAGAGGATCTCTTGATATTTTTTTATAAGGGGGGAGATCTTGATAATCAACACTTTTGGTTAATGGTAATGGTTGCAGGACAATTAATGGTTTTTTCTCATTCTATGCTCCCATATATTTGTAGGAAAAGCTTTTGCCTATTCTTCACTCATTGAGAGACTGTTCTAGAATAGTAGTCAACCTATCTTGCACATAATTTATATAAATTTGAAATGGTAGACCAAAGAGAGACTTGGACAATGCACTTTGTTTGATAAGAAAAAAGGGATTTAGATGGTGTTGCCTAGATTAGATAGGCTTTGTGGAAATTCAAATCTAGGTTACTAGCTCCTTGAATAGTTTCGTGGAAGTTTTATGTTCAACCATAGGGCCTTTTCATCTCCCATTAATAGTTGGCCTTAATATTAGCTAAGAGAATAATAAGTTGAAATTGGCTTTCAAGCTTAAAATTTTTCATTTAGCTTCCATGAAGTACAACAAACAAATTTTAATAATTTGGGAGTTGGCTTGTAAACCTATTGGAAGAGAGGGTCAAATTCTCTACTAGAAATAAACCATTTGGAAGACAATTGAATGTTTAAGAGGTTAGGGCCAGTGGTTGTGTATGTAGAGAGTGGTAAAGGGATAGGAATGCAAATCTTGGCTAAGTACTAAAACTCTGCAACAAGTCCATGGGAAATATATGCTCTTAAACTAAGATAACATTCCTATATGCTCTTAAATTTCACTAAGATAACAATATCTTCTCTTAAACTTTGCTACAATTCCATGGATTTCATAGAACTAACTAATTAGGGGTTGCTCGCTGCCCGTGAGTCTTGCGGTCACAATGCAAATTTGACACAGGGGTCAACTTTCACAACCCCTGTGTCAGGATATTGTGGGCATCGTGGTCACAAGGGAATTGGCCATATTGACCTTCAGAAGCTTACAAAACTTAGTTATGTTGAACAATTGTGATTTTGTGCCCCTAGACCAGATTGTCACTGTCTCCCTGAATGGCTTTAGGAGGTGAGTTGCAACTCACCATAACATGAAAATCGTGCCTATGATCTACAAACCGTCAATTTCATTGGGATCCTGGCATTGGATTTCAACTAGGGGGACCCCTCTCCTATGATTTTGTTTCTCGGTAAAGTGTTTGTTAGAGGATCCCCAAAACTATGGTTTATCTCAGTGAGGCATAATGCAAATCCGGCACAAGGGGTCAAATTTCACAACCCCTATGTCGGGCAATTATGGGGACCGTGGTCACATGGGATTTGGCCATATAAACCTTTCAGAGTTTACGAAACTCAGTTACGTCGCCCGATTGTGATTTTGTGCCCCTGGACCAAATTGTCATTGTGTCCCTAAATGACTTCAAGAGGAGAGTTGTAAATCACCATAGCACTCGAACCGTGACTCTAATAGATGAAACACTAGTTCTGTTGGACTCTTGGCAACTGATTCTAGCTAGGAGGACCCCTCTCCTGTGATTTCGTCCCCCAGAAAAATGTTTGTTAGAGGATCTCCTGAACTAGGGTTTAGCTCAGTGAGGCATAATGCAAATCCAACATAGGGGGAGAAATTTCACAACCCCTGTGTCGGGCGATTGTGGGCACCATGGTCACGTGGGAGTTTTCCATACAGACCTTCTAGAGCTTATGGAACTCAGTTACATCACCCTATTGTGATTTTTTTCCCCTGGACCAAATTTTCATTGTGTCCCATAATGGCTTCAGGAGTCTAGTTGCAACTCCCCATAACACCCAAACCGTGCCTCATATCAACGAAACACTAGTTCTGTTGGACTCCTTGTTGTAGTTACTTCACACACACCTATGATTTATTTTTCCTAAGGCTTTTCCTATGTTTATTAGTCATTATTCAGTCTCCTATATTTTAGGAAGAATATTCCTCTAGGGAGAATAATCTCTTCAATTCACACTTTGGTTTGATCAGTTGAGTGGAGTCTAGATGCCACATTGGTATTATCACCATGCAACATTTGGATCATCACCATATAATGTGCATTATCTTCAGGATTATCACCATACTAATGCATTACTCATGATTATGTGATCTCCTCCTCACTTCACTATGTTTCAGTGAGTTAACTGAAGACTGATAGACTAGTTAACTTAGCTAGATGGCAATTCACTCTCGTAACTGCCCGAGAGACTAGAATAGGTGGAAGTTTACTCCCGTAACTGTTGGTGAGTGTCTAGATCACTCTAGACCACCACTATGGCGCATTGGATTCTCCTCCAGTGCAAATTGGTTGAGTTATACAGAATATATCATGTGTAAATTATCATTCATTCATTTGGTTAATGATAATTGTTCCATTCTTTCTCTTCTGCTTCTCTTTTCTCATATTTTCTCTGCAACTGTGTATGTCAATTCCCAACTAGATATATTTTGTGCAGGTTCAACACATTTACATGGTATCAGAGCTGACAAACTGACAGGGAAAAGACACACCAAATTATTTTTGCAGGTACCGAAGATTGAAGACAACGGAAAAATGGAATTTTCAAAAGAATTCATTCTTACACCTTACAGCTTATTTGCATGGAAGGAAAATATGATAATGCATATTTGAAGTAGAGGATTGTAAAGGTTAACCATGAACACAGAGGCAAAACCAACATCAGACTTAGAAAAATTCAAGTATCTAAATTGAATGGATGAAGCAGTCAGAACAATATGCAGTCTCATTTCTCCTGAACTTCTCTTTCACATATCCTCCTATAAATTCCCCAATGAATCCTGGACCACCATGGAAGGTATTTTTGGAAAATAGGATGAGATGAGGGGACACATGGTCGAGGTGGAATTTCTCACATTAGATCCAAAAAGCTTCGACAATATCCAATATTTCTTTACCAAATCTAAGGATTTATTGTCGCAACTCAAGGCTTGCGGGGTTGATAAATCTAAGAAAGAGAAACAAATGGTTCTCACCATTCTCTCCAAACTAGGCCCAAAATACTTAGTGGTTTTATCTACATTTCATTCAGTTAGATTTACCTCTAGAGCCACCTGGAAGATGCCATCTCTTGAGGACTTTATTGAGTCTCTGACACAATAGGAGAACAAACTCATCAACATGGGAAAAATCAAAGGCCCAAAGGCACATGAAGTTATTGTTCAAGATGGAAGCGGTTATAAATATTAGAAATATAAAGAAAATGAAAAAAGGAAAACACATGGAAATCCGAAGAAGGAAGGGTACTCAAAACCCTTCAATGATGCCTCCGGATCCAAAGGTGGAAAGGGAAAAAAAGGGGAGAAATGAACTTACTTCCATAAAGGATTCCATCCAAAATATGCATGTATGCAGAAACAGATAGATATAATGACCCAAATAATTCAGAAAAACAACCTTGGAGATCACATCCCCAAGGGTGCCAAGAAGAAGAAGCCAGAAGATCAGAATCCAAAGAAAGACAATTCTACCCATGCTTTGATCTCCATCAACTCCTCTCCCGATGCTTGGATCGTAGATTCAGGAGCATAACACCACATAGCTGCCACAAAAGAAGTCTATTCTTAATTGGATGAATGCAAAGGTCCTCCTATTCTGATGGGGGACAACTCTCTAGCCGAGGTCATTAGAAAAGGAAGAATTGAACTCACAAACAGAAGCTTCGAGAATGTGCTGCACGTTCCCAAAATTTTTGTCAATCTTTTCTCCATGTATCAGATGACTAACTATGACACCGAAAAGAGATTCATATTCACACTTGATGCAGTGGATATCTATGACATGAAAACCAATTCCAGGGTTGCTACCTATGAGGTAAATCATCAATCTAGAGTCTACACATTTTTTGAATTTATTGAACCATATTCTGCATTACTGCTTACCCATGCTGATGAAAGCAGTAGGATATCGCACGAAAGGTTTGGAAATTTAAATTTCAGATATATGAAACAACTTAACAAGCAGGGAATGGTTGATGGTCTACCCGACATCCACTTCTCGAAAGGAATTTGTGAGGGATGTGTTCTTGGAAAACACCCTCAAGAGAAATTCGACAAAGGAAAGACTCAAAAGGATTCCTGTCCTTTAGATATGATCCGCAGTGACCTCATGGTCCATTTTACGCATCCATCAATTAGTAAAGAGATGTACATGCTCATTTTTGTTGATGATTTCTCATGCTTCACATGGATTTTCTTTCTAAGGCAAAAATCAGAGGTCTTTCAACACCTCAAAGATTTCAAATCCCTTGCTGAGACACATTCAGGAAATAAAATCAAATTCCTCTGAACAGATAACAGGGGAGAGTATGTCAACCATGAGATACAAATTATTTGTCATGAGGAAGGGATTCAGTTGCAACACATGGTTCCCTATACTCCACAACAAAACAAAGTTGTTGAGCGGAAAAATAGATCTTTAAAAGAGATGGCATCTTGCATGCTACATGCAAACTCACTTCCACAAAGATTTTGAGTCAAAACACTTAATTGTGAAACCTACATCAAAATAGATCTCCCCATAGATAAGTCAAGGATAAGACCCCCTACGAGGCTTGGAGCGGACTCAAACCGAAAGTGACCCATTTTTTGTATTTTTGGTTGTGTGCATGGGCCCAGATTCCCTCTAAAAAGAGGAAGGCACTTGATCCAAAAAGAACATAGTGTATATTTGTTAGATACCCTGACGGTGTGAAGGGATACAAACTTATTGATCTTTCCCCGGACCAACTCATCATTGAGCGAAGTGTCGAATTTGAGGAAAGTGTCTCACATGTACCTCAACAACTGCATGCAAACAATTTTGTTCTTCCACCTGTCAGAGATTATGAGCATGCACATACCAACTCTTCTTCCGATGAGAGTTTTGATTCAGAGGATTCAGATGATCCAAATATAGAGTCAGTATAGTCAGATGCATATTCAGTGCATCCATATGCAGATGCAAAGCCAGAGAAAAGGACCAAGTGGGCCAAGAATACTCTTTAGGATGCAGGGGATATTGCTAGGGATCCAACTGATACTAGGAGGACTCGATCTGATTTCGAGGAGCCTCCTCTTGCACTCACCGCCACTGAACCGATGCCACCCAGGAATATTTTCTTGGTTCAGTCTTCAAATCCACAGTCTTATGGTGAGGCTGTTGGAAATCCCTTTTGGGAATCTACCATGCAGGAGGAGTACAACTCCCTCCTTGAGAACCAGACTTGGGATCTGGTTCCCCGTCCTTTAGAAAGAAAACTTGTCAAGTGCA
>JASDQU010010306.1:52936-95705 GCA_032191745.1 Picea mariana | reverse complement strand
GATCCTTCTAGAAGCGGAAGCTTCTATTAGGTCTTCTTACATCCGCCTTATTCTATTTTATTGAAAGTTCTTATTAATATTGACCTTTATTACATCCGAATACATTGATCTACCTATGTGCGGGTTAGGACCTTAACAGTTTTTGACTAGTTTCAGGACTAGCCACAAACCCTATTTTCCACAGAGTGTAACTCCAAAAATACAACAACCCACAAGATGAATTTTTTACCACAGATACTTGGGTATGTTTTCTCAATTAAATAGTAATTTCACAGTCTGAATCATTATAGAAACAAAGTTGTAGCGAAAATGGTGATATGACCTGTAAATAACATACCTTAGAAAGAACCATCAAAATAATTTATCCTTCCTTGCATTTCGGCCTTCTTTTCTTCACCTTCCCTTGGAAATTCAGATTGGATATCCTTGATTACCTCATACACATATATATTCAATATTATCAAGTGTAATTAAAATGAGAGAGCCTTGCCTCTTATTTATACTCTCCAAGTAGCTTCCTTAAAAACATCTTCTAGGCCACTTGGCCCACTTTCCTTATTTTAGGGTTAACCCACTTCTAATTTCTCCATTAAATTTATTATTGAAATAATTTATTTTGTATTCACTTTGNAGGGTCCTCCAACTTCGTAAGGCCATAACTCTCAAACCGTGAGGAGTTATGTGACATTCCACATACCACCAGAAATGGAATGACATGTACTATCCATATAGAATAGTATTACCTTAAAATATATCAAAAATCATACCGTTATCCATCAAACAAACTTGGGTCCATTACTCAAACCTGGGTTCTCCAACTTCACATGGTCATAACTCTCTAACCATGAGGAGTTATGTGACGTTATACATACCACCAAAAATGGCATGACAAGAAATATCAATATAGGATAGTTTCACTGACAAATTCACTGTCCTTCATCTCATTATTCCACAACTAAGCATGGGTTCTCTTACTTCGCAAAGTGTCTTCCCATGAGGGCTTTCACCATAAGGGGACCACTTTGAAGTTCTTCCATATTTACTTCTTATCAACCATGAAAAAACAATAATGAGTCATATTTACATCAAACAATATTGGGTCCATTACCCAAACCTTTGTGCTACAGGGATTTCTTCAAGGGTTGACATCAATGCCAACCAACCTTAATCAACATTACCTATATTCCATTCCATTTGGATTGTTCACTATCCATATTATGTTTTGGTCTTTCATCTAGATAGCTTGATAATGGAAGAAACAACTATTAAAATCTCCTTTGACTAATCAAATCACAATATTTTTTGTTTCCATTTGGCCTCCTCCTTGCCCATCATTATTTTTCCCTTTTCTAGTGCTCCCAATTGTTCCATCTTCATCACATCTCTTTGATCCAAAGTAAAATATTCTAATAAAGATTCTATCTTAGCTTTTTGTTATCAATGTTGGATCTTTTGAAGGTCTCCTTTGCCTTAGTTATAACAATACTTTTAGTCCATGAGAGGTTTTCAAAGAATTGTTTTGTAACATTGTTCTCATTCAAGGGATCATAATGTTTCCAATTATCTTTAACAAGTTCTCCTTCAAGGGTTCAAAATGCTGCCATTTATCTCTAAAAAGATCTTGAAAGTCCTCATAAGTAATCCATTGTGGATTTTACTTAAAAAGGAGTTGGGGGTTTTTCACCTTAGAACTCCATTTCTAATATAGAATGGGAAATTTGTTCACTTCATCTTCTCTTTACTAAATTTAGAAACTAACTTTAACAATACATGACCAAAGTTCTAGGGGGCATTAGCCATATGGATTTCATCATTGGTCTTCCCATGGTTTTTTCTTGGATAGTAAATCTTAAGGTGGTAATAGTTACAATAGTATCTATAGTTGAATGGCATATTTTTATAGTTCAATGGTTTCCATATTTCCTTCCCTCCTATTGCTAGACTAATGAATTCAAGCAAACCTTCTAGAACATCCATATCTACATAGTTTTTTGCAACTGTCATATTAGAAGAATTAAAAAGGACATATCCGTTTTAAGAAAATCCCCTAGCTTGTCATCAATTACACAAAAAATGTTTTCATTCTAGAACTCAATAAGTATAAATGGAACTTTACCTAGATGGGTATCCTAGAAAGATGCTCCTTGAGAGAATCAAACCATGCCATCCATTTGAAGAGGGTCCTTCAATAAATTGCATGACAAAGAAGTATAGTTTGCTGCATAGGTCTCGGTGCACATTACCATTTTTGGGAAAATGTATTTTATACAGTATCAATAAACCATTGAGTTCCCAAGCATGCTACAAATCACCTGTGATATTTCCTTGATAACAATCTTCTTCTTTTCATTCACACTACCTTAACATTTTCACCTATGATATATTAAATAGTGCTTCTCAATCCAATCTGATCTATATAGCTTCAGTTAAAGAATTCGTTTTGGAAACATATAAGCATCCACAACCATGTTCATTGAGTTGGTTGCAAAAGAATTTTGTTATGAGAGTCACATGGTGTTTTAAGGTAAAGTTTGCCATATATGCTAACTTTTCCAATGAAGTGTATTGTGATGTAGCACCACTTGATGCATGTGATTTGATGTTTGTAAGATCTTATATATAGGATAGGTATGCACTCTTTTACATAAGAGAAAGCACAATTTTTGTGCTCAAAGGTGGTGGTGGTACCTAGTTCATCAAGGGACACAAAGGAAAGGATCAAACAAGTTTGGGCAAGAAACAAATCAATAGAATCCAAAAAAAGAGTACCTTCAAACAATATGAGGAAGAGAACTTGTAGAAAAGGTTGGGAGATATGTTCTTCCACCTTGTTCAAAATTGATCTTTTGTAAGACCCAAAAAAACTCCAAAATGGGAGCAGGTGTGATACGAAACAAATAAAAGAGCCAACTCTAGTACCAAGGGGAAAACAAGATGAAATTGATTGTGTGTGTATGGGATGGAGAAGGAACAAAGATTGTTTCTTTGAAGGCCAAGAACCCTAAACCTACACGAGGCCCATCCTTTTGGGAATTCTTCTTTCCAGATTGCAAACTTGTATGGCATTTAAATTGGGTGATTAAAATTGGTGTGCATTTAAATTGGGTGATTTAAATTGGTGTGCATTTAAATTGTTGTGCATTTAAATTAAGAACTAGGGAGATTAGTAAAAAATGGATTTTGTGAGGCATTTTCATCATTAGATATTAGGTGTTTTTTCTCATAAGTCTCATCCTCGAGTAAAACACCATCCTACAAATTATGAAAATGAAGCTCATTAAAGCAAGAAGGGATGGTATTCCCATAAGGGATAGGGACATGATGGGTAGCATATGCACACCTTCACTTAAACCATGAAAAATAAATCGTTATGTATGCTACATGTGATGGTATTTGTGTGGCAAAGATAGGTACATGATGTGAAAGGATGCATATGAGATAAAGAGAAGTGAATAATAGGTAAATATGTGAAAGGAAATATACCGACAGCCTTTACCTCAACTTGCATAGGATACCATATCATCTCAATAACATACTAGTGTGATTAATCGACTCTAAATTGGGCACCATTAGCACCATATTTAGCATCGTCTAGTGGAAAAAATGTAATCAACTTGGGGAACTAAATATGTCGCTAATGACACCCAATTTAACGTCAATTATTAAAGGAAAACAAAAGAATTATAATAGAGCCCATGCATATAATAGATTATTCACTTATGGAATTCCTTAATTACAACCAAATGAAAGCAATCAATCATGCAATAGATACCGCACATTCACGATTTTAATAACACCAAATGGAATCAAACATTCATGCAATAGAGCCCCCGCACCCAAAAGCAGGAAATAACACCAATTTTGTGAATTCACGAATCTCCCTTCACGATTTTATATCCCACGCGCACCCAAAAGAAAACATGTACACCAATGTATAGGTAATATCATGTCCCCATGCATTGTAAAAAAAATATCATACCCAAAAGAATCACCCAGAGCAAAGGCAGGGGCAAGTGTGGGAAGATGCTCACCCACATAGACATAGGTAGTTGATAGATGCAACAGAACAGTAACAAATCCCATTGATCACCCCTTAGAATAGGGAATAAAAAAGGAGGTGGAGGCACCACCCACATATTATCTATATCCACTTGATCTCTTTGACCTGTAACCAATTGAGCAATCTATAATCCCACTGGTTGTTTCAATGCATATAGAGCAAAGAGAAGGGATTTTCCAGAGTTTAGAGGTTTTTTTTTATCCTAGGACGCCAAAAAATGCCAAGTAGCAGAGGGAAATGAGAAAAGGGATGTGATTCTTTCCATAATGAGGTATTTCATACTCAATTTATAGATTTATACATGTTTCCATTGCTTGTTTGAATTGTATTTTTTAGTTTTTTATTTCAAAATTATAAAAGAAGAAATTTCCTCTCTCTCTATATAGGGTTTACTTTTTCTATTTTTAAATTTAAAATAAGAAATTTATTGTACACATATAGGGACATGACAATGAGAAACTGAAAGAGGCAATGGCTTCTATATTGGGGGTAGAAGCATTGAATAAACTAGAAGGTATGGACTTTTCCATGCTTGCCAAATATGTGGAAGAATGATCTACTAAACGCACTAAAACAATCCAACCAAACCAACCCTGTCAAAGAGAATCGATTGATTCCCCATCAATTCCTGGATCGTGCAAAAGATCAAGGAGAAATTTAATCTCAATAACCTCTAAGAATGTAGAACATGGAGTAGAGACATCCGGTGTCCCAACCACTCCTGGGTCACAAATTTCTTCCACCACCAGTACATGTTATGGATATTGCATTGGTACATATGAAACCAAGGTAGAATATGATGTTGTCTATGGGAATAACAAAATGACATATGATGGGAAAGTGTGCATGTGTTGGTTGAAGGAATCATGCCTTCAACGCTTGAAAGAACATCTACATATTCCATTCTCGAAGATACCCTTGCACCTTCAAAAAATAGTCATCAATGACATGGAGAATGAATTTGGGATAGGTTGGTCAGTAAAGGAGATAAAAAAACAAATGACTCAAAATTGCAAGAGATTTCGTTGCAACCAAACGAAAAAGATAAAAGGAATTTCTACTGAGCTAAGGAACAGAAGAAGTCCAATTGATGTAAGTGTGAAATTATGGAAAGATCTTGTGAAAGCATATGATAGAGTAGATGCATGGAGGAAGTTCGATGAGGAGAGCATACATGTATTTGAATTTTTGACACTAGATTATTTCAAATTTGTTAAGCGATTTTTATATTTTCCTGGTGCATAATTAAATTGAATTATTGTATGTTTCATGACAAGGCCTCAAAGGCCAGGCTTGCCAAATTTTGTGCCACACATCACAGTGGCCAAAAAAGTTTAGAAGCCTTAATATGCAAGTTTGTAAGTCTTGGGAATATCTGAAATGATATTTTTTTAAAACTTTTGTACACAAAACTAAATGATTGGATATTAATTACTTTAACTAGTCCATCTGCAATGTTTTGACAGGAGAAACAATATGGCCATTATCCATCACAATACGAATTCGAGATGATACAAAATAAAAAGTGGTCCAATTTTGTTATCTAGATGGAGAATAAGGTTTCATTATGTTAGGGAACTAACCTCCCTAACCCCCCACATAGGTAGAATAATATATTTCCATGTAATAAAGGCCAATATTAATAAGGCCTAACAATAAGGAAGAATAAGTCAAATGTAAAAATACCTAATAGAAGCTTACGCTTCTAGAAGGATCTTCCTCTAGATTGTTCTTTTGGATAGACAAATTTAGTATAAATAGGAGTAGAGGGTATGAGAAGTTTTATCTTGGATATTATTGTAATAGAGCTTTGCTCTGCTGGAGGTTGCTCCCTCGAAGAGGCAAGTGAACATTGCTATCATTAATCAAGGTGCTCTTTCTAGTGTTATTTTGGTATTGTTCTAGTTATATCATTGTTGTTCTACCATTTCTATCTAAAATATTTTTGTTCTGCATACTATTTTATATCTGGAATACTACAAGTGGTATCAGAGCACTTTCCTTGGTAGAAAATTGTGGGTTATTTTTTTTTTAGGGTAGAGACGTATTCCAGCGTATTAAATCTATAGAGATATGTTGTTACACGCATAAACCCACGATCGGGGAGTCATACACACAGGAAATACAAGTGGTACTTAAGTGTACATCTATTGTCCACCCTTGTAACCCCTGTTGGTACCCTTTCGAGTGGTATCACATCAGACAATAATTGTATACAAATCGACCTAGATCTCATGAAGCCCTCCATAGATAAACCGATCGTCCGCTTGACTACTATAGTGCCACCGAGAACAACACTCGGGAAGATACTCTCTAGTTCCTGGGTAATTAGGTAGTATGACTAAGGGCACAATCTAGCCTCCTTAGTTGGTGCCCTGAGATATTGGGATGAGTACTACTATTGGACCCCACACATATATCAGAGAGCTATAGCACAGGGAAAACCCTTGTCTGTAGACACCATGCATACCCTAAACCTTGGGACGAAAACAAAAATAGAACAAATAAGATCTATTGCCATGCAACTGTGCCTCCACTCTAGTCCTGGCCCTTGTAGTCCTGGCCCTTGCAGTCCTGGCCTCAAAGATGAGATTCATGCCCATGTCCTCATGGCTCGGCCTCAGAGTTGGGTGGAAGCTACTAAAAGAGAAAAGGAAGCACAACATGTTTTCTCTTCTCAAACCTGAAAACTTTCCTTTATTCCTCGCCCTAAACTAGTCACTCCCACTGCACTAAAGATCCAGAAATTGACCAGGGCATAAATGGCTAAACACCAACTCAAAGGCCTTTGTTATAATTGTGATGAAAAATATTTTCCTGGGCATAAGTGTAAAGATTTTTTTTTTTTTTTATGGCCATCTCCGAGGATGTTTTGGAAGACGATGTTGAGGCCCCCCTTGTGGCCATCACATGAACCCACTGACATGACTCCACCCTTCGACCCTCCTGAAATTGAACTGGTCATTTCCCTGAATGCTCTCACTGGGTTCTCTACTCCCCAAAATCTCAAGATAATTGGTTACATTAAGCATCAGGAGGTCATCATCCTTCTTGAAAATGGAAGCACCTATAATTTTATTCATCACCACATTTCCCAAGAAACTAATTTCTATATTCGTGAAGTCAATAATTTTCAAATCATGATTCCAATGGCGGGTCCATGAAATGTGGGGGGAGTTATGAAAAAGTGTGTCTCCAAATTGGTCAATACCACATGAAATATCATATGTTTTCTATCAACATGGGCGGTTGTGACATTGTGTTGGGTGCAAAATGGCTAAGGACTCTGGGTCCCATTCTCATGGATTTTAAGGGATTAACCATGCAATTCAACCAGGAGGGCCAACAATATAAGTTCCAAGTCATCACCGCTGGTTCCTTAGAGATCATTAGTTCCCATCACATGGAAAAGATCCTAAGAAAAGGTCATTCTAGAATTATTGCACAACTCCATGCCATTCAGGACACTGAGACACCCTCTATGCCCCAAGACCTCCAATCCATCCTCTCCAAATATAATTTTTTTTTTCCCACTCCTCAGGGACTTCCTCCTTCCCATGGTGTTCATTATCATTCCATTCCCCTTGTCCCCAGTAGCCTTCCTCCCAATGTTCATCCCTATCGTCATCCCTTTTCCCAAAAAAATGAAATTGATAAAATTGTTCAAGAATTTCTCACCGCAGGTGTTATCCATCCTAGTACTAGCCCCTACTCTTATCCTGTGGTCATGGTCCTTAAGAAATAATTCTCTTGACACATGTTTCCTGAATTCTGTGCCCTCAACAAACTCACCATAAAAGACAAATTTCCCATTCCTGTCATTGATGACCTCTTGGATGAATTAAGTGGTGCCCAGTTCTTTACTAAACTTGATCTTTTTTTTGGCTACCACCAGATAGCTATGAACAAGGCATACATTCCTAAGACTACATTTCGAACTCATGAGGGCCACTATGAGTTTTTGGTCATGCCATTTGGCTTGTGTAATGCTCCCTCCACTTTCCAAATCCTCATGAATCATGTCTTCCGTCCTTTTCTCCGTCATTTTGTCTTATTTTTCTTTGATGATATCCTCATCTACAGTAAAACATGGACAACCCTTCTTGCTCATGTGGATAGAATTCTACATCTACTCTCTCAGCACCAAATTTTCCTCAAATAATCTAAATGTGATTTTGGCGCCTCAGAAGTCGAGTACTTGGATCATATTTTTGGCAAGGCAGGTGTTAGGGTGGATCCTAAAAAGATTGGAGCTATGCAAAATTTCCTCGCCCAAAGACTCTCAAAATATTGCGTGGATTTATGGGTTTAACATGCTATTATCGCAAGTTTGTTAAGAATTGTGGAAAGATTGTAACACCTCTCACTGGTCTCCTTAAAAATAATTATTTCACTTGGACTCCTGTAGTTGATCAGGCCTTTCAAACCTTGAAGGTGACCATGTGCACCACTCCATTCCTGACCCTTCTTGATTTCACAAAGACCTTTTTCCTGGAATGTGATTCTTTTGGGAGAGGAATTGGAGCAGTCCTTATGCAACATGGTCGGCCTTTAGCCTTTACTAGCAAACAACTATTAGATCGACTTTTGGGGAAATCAATATATGAAAAGGAAATGTTGTCTATTCTTCATGAAATGGATCTTTGATGCCCTTATCTATTGGGGCAATGCTTCAAAATTAAGACAGATCATCAAAGCCTCAAGTATTTTCTAGAACAACGCGCTTCCTCCCCAGAGCAACAAAAATGGGTGACTAAGATCTTTGGATATGATTATGAGATCATTTACAAGAAATGCAAAGAAAATGTGGTTGTTGATGCACTTTCAAGAAAATATGAAGATGAAGGGTCCATTTTTTCCCTCTACTTCATTCTACCAGATTGGCTCCAAGATATTCGCCATGAATGGCTACAAGATCCCAAAATTTTGCATCTGATCCAACAATTGTAGGCCAATTCTCCAGTTTCCCAGGGTACTGTTGGCACAATGATGAACTTCTCTACAAATTCTGTTTGTATGTAAGTAAACAGTCACAACTTAAATCCACGGTACCTTCTGAGCTTCATGCTACACCCACATTTGGGCACTCAGGGTTTACCAAAACCTATGATCGGGTCAAACGTCCTTTTTTTTGGGATGGTATGAACATGACATTTGCAATTTTGTGGAAGAATGTGATGTTTGTCAATGCAACAAGGGAGAAACAATCAAATATCATAGCACACTATAACTGCTTCCGATTCCACCTGCTATTTGGAGGGATATATCTATGGATGTTATTGTGGGATTACTTAAATCAGGCAATAAATCAATCATCATGGTGGTCGTTGATCGTCTTTCCAAGTATGCTCATTTGTGTGCTCTTCAACACCCATTTACCGCCTCCACTGTGACTCAAATTTTCATGGATCAACTCTTGAAGCTTCATAACATGCCTCATTCTATTGTTTCTGATCGAGACCCCACTTTCACCAGGAATTTTTGGCAAGAAATGTTCAGGCTACATGGAACCCAATTGCATCTCAACAAAACTTATCATCCCCAGATTGATGGTCAAACTAAATTCGTCAACAAGTGTTTAGAAACATATTTGAGTTTTTTTACATCAGAAAGGCCAAAACAGTGGGATCAATGGTTACCACTAGTTGAATGGTGGTACGACACTTCTTACCATTCAAATACCCACATGAATCCTTTTGAAGTAGTATATGGACAAAATCCACCTTCAGTTATCTCATACCTTCCAGGTGTCTTGAAGGTCCAGGCGTTTGACCAAACACTTACGGTTCGAGAGGCTATTCTTTGTACCCTCAAAGATAATTTGGTCATGGCCCAGAATCGCATGAAGCAACAGGAAAATCAAGGTCGCTTTGAACACCAATTTGATAAAGGAGACCTGGTGTTTCTTCAAATGCAAGCTTATAAGAAAAAATCCCTCAAGGATGACCATTGTCAGAAACTGGTTCCCAAATTTTATGGTCCTTATACAGTTCTCAAGAGTGTGGGATAGGTGGCCTATCAGTTAGTTTTTACCAGTCATTCTAAGCTCCATCATATTTTTCATGTCTCCTACTTAAAGAAGGTGATTGGAACTAAGTTCCAAATTCAAACCAGCCTTCCTGAGTTGGATGAAGAAGGATCCATCTGGTTACAACCACAAACAATTTTGGACCATCATGAGCATCGTCTGCGTCAACGCACCATCAATGAAGTGTTAGTCCAGTGGAAAGATACAACTCCAGTAGATGCCACTTGAGCACCAACTACCATTCTGCAAAAATTTCCTCATCTGAAGCCTTTACGACAAGGTTGTTTTTAAGGGGGACGACATGTTAGGGACCTAACCTCCCTAACCCCTCACACATGTAGAATAATATATTTCCATGTAATAAAGGACAATATTAATAAGTCCTAGTAATAAGGAAGAATAAGGCAAATGTAGGAAGACCTAATAGAAGCTTCCGCTTCTAGAAGGATCTTCCTCTAGATTGTTCTTTTGGATAAACAAATTTAGTAAATAGGAGTATAGGGTATGAGAATTTTTGTCTTGTATATTATTGTAATAGAGCTTTGCTCTGCTAGAGGTTTCCCCTCGAAGAGGCAAGTGAACATTGCTATCATTAATCAAGGTGCTCTTTCTGGTGTTATTTTGGTATTATTTTGGTATTGTTCTGGTTATATCATTGTTGTTCTGCCATTTCTAGCTAAAATATTTCTGTTTTGCATACTATTTTATATTTGGAATACTACACATTAGTTGACTTTTGATAAATTAGTTGGATATTGTTATGTTAATATGTCAATTTGCATTTCTTGTGTTGATTTGTTTATTTATGTGTAGCTTGAGTCAGAAGGCTCTAGTGCAACTATAGAAAAATTTTTGGCCCCCTTTCTCTCTTTCTCTTATAGAGTCTTACAAGAATGACATGGTCAAATAAAATAAACATTTGTATTGATCCTTGTTTCCCTTCATGAGCATATTTCTCCTAATGGGGTTGGCATGGATTTATAATAACAAGGACTAGAGTCCTCTAACTCAAATCCCCTATCATATTCTCGAATTCATCCTTCTTATTTTTTGGTGGTGTAAAGATAGAATGTAGGTCTCCATTTTCAACAAGTGGTGTATTTAGAGTGGTTCTCATCCCTGGGCCTTTAGGTATTTTCTCAATAATTGGTGGCTCATTTGGGCCTTGTTCATATTTTCCCATATCTTTGATGTCCTTGAAACCCATGGTTTGGATCATGTGAAAGACCTATTGTTAGGTTTAGGTTTCTCATCGGACAAGTACTTATGCTACTAAAATTTTAGGTGCTTTCCCTTCTCCTCCTATCTAGGTAAATCTTGTCTTAGAAAAATCATATTCATCCTCATCATTATCATGTACCTCATCATGATTTTAACCCCTTCTCCTCCTCTAAAAGGAGGCATGTTTCTAATTACACCATGCCTCAGATAGATGAAACACCATATCTGTTGGACTCCTGGCAACAGATTTAGCAAGGGGGACCCCTCTCCTATGATTTTGTTTCCCAGAAAAGTGTTTGTTAGAGGATCTCTGCAACTAGGGTTTAGCTCAGTGAGGTACAATGCAAATCCGACATAGGGGTTCAACTTTCACAACCTCTGTGTTGGGATATTTTGGGCACTGTGGTTGCATGGGCGTTGGCCATACATACCTTCCAGAGATTACATAACTTAGTTATGTCACCCGGTTGTGATTTTGTGCCCCCGGACCAAATTGTCATTGTGTCCCTGAATGACTTCAGTAGGCGAGTTGCAACTCGCCATAACACACAAACTGTGCCTAGGATCGATGAAACACCAGTTTTGTTGGAATCCTAGCACCCAATTCCAACTAGGGGGACCCCTCTCTTGTGATTCCATCGTCCAGAAAAGTGTTTGTTAGAGGAACTCCAGAACTAGGATTTAGCTCAGTGAGGCACAATCAAAATCCAACATAGGGGGTCGACTTTCACAACTCATGTGTCGGGTGATTGTGGGCACCATGGTCACGTGGGCATTGGCCATATGGACCTTATAGAGCTTACAAAACTCAGTTACGTTGCCTGGTTGTGATTTTGTGCCCCCAGACGAAATTGTCATTAGGTCCCTGAATGGATTTAGGAGACGAGTTGCAACTCTCCATAACATGAAAACCATGCCTCATATTGATGAAACACCATTCTGTTAGACTCTTGTCACCAGATTCCAGCTAGAGGGACCCTTCTCCTATGATTTCGTCGCCCAGAAAAGTGTTTTTTAGAGGATATCTAGAACTAGGGTTTAGCTCAGTGAGGCGCAATGCAAATCCCACACAAGGGGTCAACTTTAAAATCCCCTATGTAGGGTGATTATGGGCATCGTGGTCATGTGGGCGTTGGTCATACAGACCTTCTGGAGCTTATGAAACTCAGTTATGTCGCTCGATTGTGATTTTGTGCCCCCAGACCAAATTGTCATTGTGTCCCTGAATGGATTCAAGAGGTGACTTGCAACTAGCCATAACATGCAAACTGTGCCTCAGATCGACGAAACGCTAGTTCGGTTGGAATCTTGGCACCAGATTCTAGCTAGGGGGACCCCTCTCTTATGATTTTTTCACCCAGAAAATTATTTGTTAGAGGATATCTAAACTAAGGTTTAGCTTAGTGAGGCACAATGCAAATCTGACACAGGGGGTCGACTTTCAAAAATCCTGTGTCGGGTGATTGTGGGAACCATGGTCACATGGGAGTTGGCCATACAAACCTTCTAGAGCTTACAAAACTCAGTTATGTCACCCAGTTGTGATTTTGTGCCCTCGAACTCAATTTTCATTATGTCCCTGAATGGCTTTAGGAGGCGAGCTGCAACTCACCATAACACACAAATCATGCCTTGGATAGACGAAAAACCAATTATGTTGGACTCCTGGAAACATATTCCAGCTAGGGGAACCCCTCTCCTATGATTTTGTAGCCCGGAAAAGTGTTTGTTAGAGGATCTCCAGAACTAGATTTTAGCTCAGTGAGGCATAATGTAAATCCAACACAAGGGGTCAAATTTCACAACCCATGTCGGGTGATTGTGAGCATTGTGGTTGCGTGGGAGTTGGCCATATGGACCTTCTGGAGCTTTTGAAACTTGGTTACGTCGTCCGATTGTGATTTTGTGCCCCCGGACCAAATTGTCATTGTGTTCGTAAATGGCTTCAGGAGGTGAGTTGCAACTCGCCATAACACCCAAACCGTGCCTTGGATAGACGAAAAGCCAGTTATGTTGGACTCCTGGAAATAGATTCTAGATACGGGGACCCCTATCCTGTGATTTTTTCGCCTGGAAAAGAGTTTGTTAGAGGATCTCATGAACTAGGTTTTAGGTCAGTGAGGGACAATGCAAATCTGACACAAGGGTCAACTTTCACAACCCCTGTGTCAGGCGATTTGGGCACCGTGGTCACATGGGTGCTGACCATACAGACCTTCCAGATCTTACAGAACTCAGTTACGTCACCTGATTGTGATTTTGTGCCCCCGAACCAAATTGTCATTGTTTCCCTGAATGGCTTCAGGAGGTAAGTTGCAACTCTCCATAACACCCAAATCATGCCTCAGATCGAAGAAACACTAGTTTTGTTGGAATCATGGCACCAAATTCCATCTAGGGGGACTCCTCTCTTGTGATTTCATCGTCCAAAAAAATGTTTGTTAGAGGATCTTCAGAATTAGGGTTTATCTCAGTGAGGCACATTGCAAATCTGACACATGGGGTCAAATTTCAAAGCCCCCATGTCAGGAGATTGTGGGCATTGTGGTCGCATGGGCGTTGGTCATACAAACCTTCTAGAGCTTACATAACTCAGTTACATCGCTTGGTTGTGATTTTGTGCCCCTGGAGAAAATTGTCATTATGTCCTTGAATGGCTTCAGGAAATGAGTTGCAACTCACCATAGCACGCAAACCATGCCTTGGATCGACAAAAAGTTATTTTTGTTGGACTCTTGGCACTAAATTCCAGCTAGGGTGACCCCTCTCCTATGATTCAGTCGCCTAGAAAAGTGTTTGTTAAAGGATCTACAGAACTAGGGTTTAGCTCAGTGAGGCACAATGCAAATCCGACATAGGGGGTCGAATTTCACAAATCCTATGTCCAATGATTGTGGGCACCATGGTCACGTGGGAATTGGACATACATACCTTTTGGAGCTTAGTAAACTCAGTTACGTTGCCCAGTTGTGATTTTGTGCTCCCGGACCAAATTTTCATTGTGTCCCTGAATGTCTTTAGGAGGCAAGTTGAAAATCGCCATAGCATGAAAAACGTGCCTCGGATCAATGAAATGTGAGTTCAGTTGGACTCTTGGCTCCAGATTATAGCCAGGGACACAATAGCACAATAACTCGCCATAACACCTAAACCGTGCCTCAGATAGACGAAACGCCAGTTCTGTTGGACTCTTGGCAACAAATTCTAGCTAGGGGGAACCCTCTCATGTGATTCTGTCACTCAAAAAAGTGTTTGTTAGAAGATTTCCTGAACTAGGGTTCAGCTTAGTGAGGCACAATGAAAATACAACACAGGGATCAACTTTCACAACCCCTGTGTCAGGTGAATGTGGGCATCGTGGTCGCGTGGGCGTTGGCCATATAGACCTTCTGGAGCTTACAAAACTTAGTTGCGTCGTCCGATTGTGATTTTGTGCCCCCCGACCAAATTTTCATTATGTCCTTGAATGAATTTGAGAGGTGAGTTGCAACTTGCCATAGCTCCCAAACCGTGCCTCAGATCAATGAAACACTAGTTCTGTTGGAATCCTGAGACCAGATTCCAGCTAAGGGGACCACTCTCCTGTGATTCTGTCTTCCAAAAAAGTGCTTTTTATAGGATCTTCAGAACTGGGGTTTAGCTCAGTGAGGCACAATGAAAATCTGACATAGGGGGTAAACTTTCAAATCCCTTGTGTCAGGCAATTGTGGGTATTGTGCTCATGTGGGCATTGGTCATACAGACCTTCCGGAGCTTATGGAACTTAGTTACACCGTTCGGTTTTGATTTTGAACCCCTGGACCAAATTGTCATTGTGTCCCTGAATGGCTTCAGAAAACGAGTTGCAACTCGCCATAGCATGCAAACCGTGCCTCAAATCGATGAAATGCTAGTTTTGTTGGACTCCTAGAACTGTGTTCTAGCTAGGGGGACCCCTCTCCTATGATGAAGTTGCCCGAAAAGTGTTTGTTAGAGGATCTTTGGAACTAGGGTTTAGATCAGTGAGGCACAATGCAAATCCAACATAGGGGGTCAAATTTCACAACTCTTATGTCGAGTGATTGTGGGTGTCGTGGTCGTGTGGACGTTGGCCATATAGACCTTCTGGAGCTTACATAACTCAGTTATGTCACTTGGTTTTGATTTTGTGCCCCCAAACCAAATTGTCATTCTGTCCCTAAATGGCTTCAGGAGGAAAGTTGCAACTCACCATAGAACGCAAGTCGTGCCTCAGATCGACGAAATGTCAGTTCTGTTTGGACTCCTGGTACCAGATTCCAACTATGGGGACCCCTCTCCTTTGATTCTGCCACCCAGAAAAGTGTTTGTTAGAGGATCTCTTGATTTTTTTAATAAGTGGGGATATCTTGATAATCAAAACTTTTGGTTAATGGTAATGGTTGCAGGACAATTAATGGTTTTTGCTCAGTCTATGCTCCCATATCTTTGTAGGAAACCTATTTTTCACTCATTGAGAGACTGTCCTAGAATAGCAGTCAACATATATTGCACATAATTTATCTAAATTTGAAATGGTAGAACAAGGAGAGACTTGGACAGTGCACTTTGTTTGATAAGAAAAAAGGGATTTGGATGGTGTTGGCTAGATTAGATAGGCTTTGTGGAAATTCAAATCTAGGTTACTAGCTCCTTGAATAGTTTCGTGGAAGTTTTATGTTCAACCATAGGGCCTTTTCATCTCCCATTAATAGCTGGCCTCAATATTAGCTAAGAGAATAATAAGTTGAAATTGGCTTTCAAGCTTAAACTTTTTCATTTAGCTTCCACGAAGTACAACAAACAAATTTCAATAATTTGGGAGTTGGCTTGTAAGCCTATTGGAAGAGAGGGTCAAATTCTCTAGTAGAAATAAACCATTTGGAAGATAACTGAATGTTTAAGAGGTTAGGGCCAGTGGTTGTGTATGTAGAGAGTGGTAAAGGGATAGGAATGCAAATCTTGGAAAAGTACTAAAACTCTGCAACAAGTCCATGGGAAATATATGCTCTTAAACTAAGATAACATTCCTATATGCTCTTAAATTTCACTAAGATAACAATATATTCTCTTAAACTCTACAAAAATTCCATGGATTTCATAGAACTAACTAATTAGGGGCTGCTCGTTGCCCATGAGTCTTGCGGTCACAATGCAAATTCGACACAGGGGTCAACTATCACAACCCCTGTGTCAGGATATTATGGGCATCGTGGTCACAAGGTCATTGGCCATATTAACCTTCAGAAGCTTACAAAACTTAGTTACGTTGAACAATTGTGATTTTGTGCCCCCAGACCAGATTGTCATTGTCTCCCCGAATGGCTTCAGGAGGTGAGTTGCAAATCACCATAACATGAAAACCGTGCCTCTGATCTACAAACCGTCAGTTTCGTTGGGATCCTGGCATTGGATTTTAGCTAGGAGGACCCCTCTCCTATGATTTTGTTTTCCAGTAAAGTGTTTGTTAGAGGATCCCCATAACTATGGTTTATCTCAGTGAGGCACAATGCAAATCCGACACAAGGGGTCAACTTTCACAACCCCTATGTCGGGCAATTGTGGGGACCGTGGTCACATGGGATTTGGCCATACGAACCTTTCAGAGTTTACGAAACTCAGTTACGTCACCCGATTTTGATTTTGTGCCCCCGGACCAAACTGTCATTGTGTCCCTAAATGACTTCAAGAGGAGAGTTGCAACTTGCCATAGCACCCGAAACATGCCTCTAATAGATGAAACACTAGTTTTGTTGGACTCTTGGCAACTGATTCCAGCTAGGGGGACCCCTCTCCTGTGATTTCATCCCCCAGAAAAATGTTTGTTAGAGGATCTCCTGAACTAGGGTTTAGCTTAGTGAGGAACAATGCAAATCCAACATAGGGGGAGAAATTTCACAACCCCTGTGTCGGGCGATTGTGGGCACCATGGTCACATGGGAGTTTTCCATACAGACCTTCTGGAGCTTATGGAACTCAGTTGCGTCATCCTATTGTGATTTTTTCCCCCTAGATCAAATTTTCATTGTGTCCTAGAATGGCTTCAGGAGTCGAGTTGCAACTCGCCATAACACCCAAACCGTGCCTCAGATCGACGAAACACTAGTTTCGTTGGACTCCTTGTTGGAGTTACTTCACACACACCTATGATTTATTTTTCCTAAGGGTTTTCCTATTTTTATTAGTCATTATTCAGTCTCCTATATTTTAGGAAGAATATTCCTTTAGGGAGAATAATCTTTTCAATTCACACTTCAGTTTGATCAGTTGAGTGGAGTCTAGATACCACATTGGTATTATCACCATGCAACATTGGGATCATCACCATCTAATGTGCATTATCTTCAGGATTATCACCATACTAACACATTACTCATGATTATGTGATCTCCTCCTCACTTCACTCTGTTTCAGTGAGTTAACTGAAGACTAATAGACTAGTTAACTCAACTAGATGGCAATTCACTCCCGTAACTGCCTGAGAGACTAGAATAGGTGGCAGTTTACTCTCGTAACTGTTGGTTTGTGTCTATATCACTCTAGACCACCACTATGGCGCATTGGATTCTCCTCCAATGCACATTGGTTGAGTTATACAGAGTATATCATGTGTAAATTATCATTCATTCATTTGGTTAATGATAATTGTTCCATTCTTTCTCTTCTGCTTCTCTTTTCTCATATTTTCTCTGCAACTGTGTATGTCAATTCCCAACTAGATATATTTTGTGCAGGTTCAACACATTTACATGGTATCAGAGCCGACAGAGTAATAGGGAAAAGACACACCAAATTATTTTTGCAGGTACCCAATATTGAAGACAACAGAAAAATGGAATTTTCAAAAGAATTCATTCTTACACCTTACAACTTATTTGCATGGAAGGAGAATATGATAATTCATCTTCGAAGTAGAGGATTGTAAAGGTTAACCATGAACACAGAGGCAGAATCAACATCAGCCTTTGAAAAATCCAAGTACCTAAATTGAATGGATGAAGCAGTTAGAACAATATGCAGTCTCATTTCTCCTGAACTTCTCTTTCACATATCCTCCTATAAATTCCCCAATGAATCCTGGACCACCATGGAAGGTATTTTTGGAAAATAGGATGAGATGAGGGGACACATGGTCGAGGTGGAATTTCTCACATTGGATCCAAAAAGCTTCGACAATATCCAATATTTCTTTACCAAATCTAAGGATTTATTGTTGCAACTCAAGGATTGCGGGGTTGATAAATCTAAGAAGGAGAAACAAATGGTTCTCACCATTCTCTCCAAACTTGGTCCAAAATACTTAGTGGTTTTATCTACATTTCATTCAGTTAGATTCACCTCTGGAGCCACCTCGAAGATGCCATCTCTTGAGGACTTTATCGAGTTTGTGACATAATAGGAGAACAAACTCATCAACATGGGAAAAATCAAAGGCCCAAAGGCACCTGCAGTTATTGTTCAAGATGGAAGCGGTCATAAATATCAGAAATATAAATACAATGACAAAAGGAAAACACATGGAAATTCGAAGAAGGAAGGGTACTCAAAACCCTTCAATGATGCCTTCGGATCCAAAGGTGGAAAGGGAAGAAAAGGGGAGAAATGCACTTAATTCCATAAAGGATTCCATCCAAAATATGCATGTATGTAGAAACAGATAGATATAATGACCCAAATAATTCAGAAAAACAACCTTGGAGATCGCATCCCCAAGGGTGCCAAGAAAAAGATGCCAGAATATCAGAACCCAAAGAAAGACAATTCTACCCATGCTTTGATTTCCATCAACTCCTCTCCCGATGCTTGGATCGTAGATTCAGGAGCACCACACCACATAGCTGCCACAAAAGAAGTCTATTCTTCATTGGATGAATGCAAAGGTCCTCCTATTCTGATGGGGGACAACTCTTTAGCCGAGGTCATTGGAAAAGGAAGAATTGAACTCACAAATGGAAGCTTCGAGAATGTGTTGCACGCTCCTAAACTTTCCATCAATCTTCTCTCCATGTATCAGATGACTAACTACGACACTGGAAAGAGAGTCATATTCACACTTGATGCAGTGGATATCTATGACATGAAAACCAATTCCAGGGTTGCTACCTGTGAGGTAAATCATCAATATAGACTCTACACATTTTTTGAATTTATTGAACCATATTCTGCATCACTACTTACCCATGCTGATGAAAGCAGTAGGATATGGCACAAAAGGCTTGGAAATTTAAATTTCAGATATATGAAACAAATTAACAAGCAGGGACTAGTTGATGGTCTACCCGACATCCACTTCTCCAAAGGAATTTGTGAGGGATGTGTTCTTGGAAAACACCCTCAAGAGAAATTCGACAAAGGAAAGACTCAAAAGGATTCCTCCCCTTTAGATTTGATCCGCAGTGACCTCATGGTCCATTTTACGCATCCATCAATTAGTAAAGCGAGGTACATGCTCATTTTTGTTGATGATTTCTCATACTTCACATGGATTTCCTTTCTAAGGCAAAAATTAGAGGTCTTTCAACACCTCAAAGATTTCAAAGCCCTTGTTGAGACACATTCAGAAAAGAAAATCAAAGTCCTCTGAACAGATAATGGGGGAGAGTATGTCAATTATGAGATACAAAATATTTGTCATGAGGAAGGGATTCAGTTGCAACACATGGTTCCCTATACTCCGCAACAAAACAAAGTTGTTGAGCGGAAAAATAGATCTCTAAAAGAGATGGCATCTTGCATGCTACATGCAAAGTCACTTCCACAAATATTTTGGGTCAAAACACTTAATTGTGAAACCTACATCAAAATAGATCTCCCCATAGATATGTCAAGGATAAGACTCCCTACGAGGCTTGGAGCGGACTCAAACCAAAAGTGACCCATTTTTCGTATTTTCGGTTCCGTGCATGGTCCCAAATTCCCTCTGAAAAGAGGAAGGCACTTGATCCACAAAGCACATAGTGCATCTTTGTTGGATACCCTGACGGTGTGAAGGGATACAAACTTATTGATCTTTCCCCGGACCAACTCATCATTGAATGAAGTGTCGAATTTGAGGAAAGTGTCTCACATGTACCTCAACAACCGCATGCAAACAATTTTGTTCTTCCACCTGTCAGAGATGATGAGCATGCACATATCGACTCTTCTTCCGATGAGAGTTTTGATTCAGATGATTTGGATGATCCAAATAAAAAGTCAGTATAGTCAGATGTAGATTCAGTGCATCCAGATGCAGATGCAAAGCCAGAGAAGAGGACCAAGTGGGCCAAGAATACTCTTCAGGATGCAGGGGATATTGTTGGGGATCCAACCGATACTAGGAGGACGCGATCTGATTTCGAGGAGCCTCCTCTTTCACTCACTGCCACTGAACCGATGCCACCCAGGAATATTTTCTTGGTTCAGTATTCAGATCCACAGTCTTATGGTGAGGCTGCTAGAAATCCCTTTTGGGAATCTTCCATGCAGGAGGAGTACAACTCCCTCCTTGAGAACCAGACTTGGGATCTGGTTCCCCGTCCTTCAGAAAGGAAACTTGTCAGGTGTAGATGGGTCTACAGGTTCAAGAGCACAATGGATGGACATATTAGCAGATACAAATCCATGCTTGTTGCCAAATGCTTTCAGCAGGTGCATGGCATTGACTATGATGATACCTTCGGTCTAGTAGCGAAGATGGATTCGATACGTTTGGCTCTTTCCATTGTGACATCCAAGGGATGGGAAGTCCATCAGATGGACATGAAGAATGCATTTCTTCACGATGATCTCTCTGAGTGGATCTATATGGAGCAACCCCAAGGATTTATGCAGGATTCATATTTGATCTGTTGACTGAAGAAATATTTTTATGGCCTTAAGCAGGCTTCGAGGGCATGGTATTCCAAGATGGACTCCTACTTGTTGTCACATAACTTTATACGGTTTAAGTCAGACCCGAATGTTTACATGCTCAGGATGACTGATTAACTTCTACTCCTAGTTCTGTATGTTGATGATTTGCTGATCACTGGTTGCTTGACTTCAGTGATTGTTGCAGTCAAGAAGATTTTGCATGACAGGTTATTGATGACGGACATGGTTATGCTGCATTTCTTTCTTGGAATCAAGATCATTCAGGATGCATCATGCATCAAACTTTCCCAGGTCAAGTATGCATGAGATCTCCTTGAGAGATTTCACATGACAGACTACAAGTCTTCCCTGACTCCTTTCCTATCAGGAGTCAGACTTAAGGATGGTGGGGACACTTCACTGATTGAAAAAACACTGTGTAGACAACCAATGGGGATCTTGTTGTATCCCACACACTCCATATAATACCTCTCCTATGCAGTTGGAATAGTCTCCAGGTTCATGCAGGAGTCGCATGAGCTACATTGGAAGGCTGCAAAGCATATCCTTTGATACATACAGGGCAAAGCGTATCCTTCGATACGTACATGGCACCATCACCTTTGGTATTCACTATGTAGTAGACTCTACATTGGAACTCATCGGGTTCACTAATTCTGACTAGGTTGGCGATAGCATTGATCACAAGTCCACATATGGTTACTCACTTAGTCTTGGTTCCGTGCCTATCTGTTGGTCGAGGAAGAAGCATGCTTCTATTGGTCTATATTTAGCTGAGGCAGAGTATAGAGGGGTAGTTAACATAACCATTCAGGCTATGTGGCTACAACATTTTCTCACAGAGTTGGGCATTCAATTTCATCAACCGATCGTCATCTGGTGTGACAACCAGAGCACTCTGAATTTGTGTTGATCTAGGTGGATATTGGTGGCCACCCACCTATTCCTACTGGCTCCTCGTGTCCGTTTTTATTCAACATGTTCTTCTATATGCTTTGTAATTGTGGGTTCTACACTTTTGGGGATGTCTGAAGCCCCACACATCCTCCAGGTGGATATGGGTGGCATCTTGCCTAATCCAACTGGCTTATTTTGTATGTTTTCATGTCAACACATCTTGTTGTACTTCCAGGGTTGTTTTGGGGCCCTAAATGTTGTTTTTTTGGCTCACCACAGTCAAACTGCAGACATAGTCAAAGTTTGACGGCGAAATGTGTAGCTCTCTAAAATACCTTTTCAATGGGCTATCACGTCCCTAAAACAGAGGTCGTATGCAAACGTTACGAACCTGGGAAGTTGAGGTACCAACTTACACCAACTTACCCATGGGTCTCACATGACTTTTTGTGTTTCACCTTCTAGGGTTAGGTTTTTGGATGTCTAGGGTTTTGGAATTCATGAGTAATATAAAAAATGCCTCTAGAGCCTCACTGTAATCCATTTTGCTAAGAAGGATGGACGTAGCAGCCACATATCTTCTCAGAGATAGCTACCACCATTCAAGCAAGTGTTTCAGTTATGTAATTTTACAGTTTCAACCTATTTCATTATTCAATAGAAGATATTTTTCATTGGATATTTGTGTTATTCTTAATATCTCTATGTATATTGTATTTAGTCTGTTAATCAATTCATTCCACTTCTAAATCCGGATCAATGGTACAAGAAGTTGGGACTCGAACCAGTCAAGCCATTACAAGATCGGTCACACCGAGCCCGACAACAACCCATGGGGGACAAAAAGAAAGATGATGGAGCATGAGATCCTATTAAAATGTTTCTCAAGGAAGCCCTTGTGTGACAAAGGAATGAAATGATGGACAACTTCGTGCAAATCTTTTGACAATTTCCCACAGGAGAAGCATCTTCATCAAGTGACCATGCAACCCCCTTCAAGGTATAGGTAAATTTTGATATTCCATTATTTGAAGGACTGATAGATGCGAATGTTGTAGATAAATGGTTGAATCTGCTCGAAGGGTATTTTTCGGTCCACAATTTTTTCGATAGGGAAAAGATCACTTTTTCACTCCTCAAGGTTGTTCCCCATGTTAAAGACTGGTGGGATACTTACTCCGAGAAAAGGGTCGTGGAGGAATCTACAATGTTTGTGGTGGCCCCTACATGGGATTCCTTCTAGGATAACATTAAAGAACAATACTACCTTGTTGGAAGCTACGAGGACCAATACACCATATGAACCACCCTATGTTAAGAAAGGGACCAGACAGTACCAGATTTCACCAATTTTTTCCATACCCTACGCACCAAATTGGGTATAAAAGACTCTGAGCATCATCTGGTGCTCAAGTATCGCGACTGCTTGCATAGATACATTCAAACACAAATGGAGTTCTTGGACATTACCTCATTGGGAACGGCGTATAGATACGCTGTCAAACTCGAGCATAAATTTAAGCAGAAAAGGCGAGAGTTTGGATCTGCAAACCCCTCACAGTCGAAGTAGGGAAAAGGCAGCCCCAATCCACACATCAAGGGACCAAGTCGAGAGGGACGCCCTTAGGACAACCATTCCAAGATGAAACAAAAGAAGATAAATGAGAACATGAAGAAGGACACAGGAAAATGGTGTGAGTACCATAAAATCCCTTGGCACAACACCGAAGAATGCCGCTCCAAGTAGTCCCCCATGGTCGAACTGAAGGCTTCTGAGTCAAAGGCTGATTCTGATTCTGAATCAAATCTTGAAGGAGGGAAGCAGATTATCAATGTTGAACCCATTTCCACTGTTGCTACCACCAAAGTCTGACCAAGTGAACCAGAATAACCAGAGGAAGGGGAACACCTCTTTCACTTGCAGATGTGGGTAAATGGGGCTTCACTTCATTTCATTGTCGATAGTGGTAGTCAGAAGAACCTGATTTCAGCAAAGGTCGTCAACCGACTGGACCTGCCAATGACACCACATCCGCAACCCTACACCATCGTTTGGCTTCACTAAGGAAGAGATCTTCGTGTCAGCCAGCAGTGTCATCTGCCCTACGACATCAAGCCTTTCAAAGATGAGGTACTGTGTGATATTGCCCCTTGAATTTTGTGATGTTCTTTTAGAAAAACCATATTTGTGGAAGCATCATGTTGTGTATGAGTCTAGACCCCGCAGTGTTATTATTACTTTGGGTAGAAAATTGTACAGGATCCCAGAGGTAGTGTTGCCTACTGCTATTTCTTAAATCTCTGCTAAGCATTGTAGTATGGTCATTTCAAAGACTAGGAAGTTTTTCTTCTTTGTGATCCATGCTCACAATAAGAAGAAGGTCGTCGTCACATCCATGGCCTCTACACAGAGCCTCTCTTTGCAGCAGAAGCAAGTGGACGAGATCATGGAAGAATACAAAGACATCTTCTCCTCACCTACAGGGGTATTGAAACACTGCCAAGTCAAGCATCCAATTGATCTGACCCTCAACACACCTCTACCTAATGGACCAGTCTATCGACGCTCGCTGATGGAAAATGACAAAATTAAGCATCAGATCCAAGAGATTCTTCAAAAGGGGCACTTCAGACCCAAATCCTCCCCTTTTGGAAGCATGATTGTATTGGTCCAGAAGAAGGACGAGACTTGACAACTCTGCATTGATTACAAATCCTTAAACAAAATCACAGTCAGGAACCGCTACCCCATTCCCAGGATTTATGACCTTCTTGTACAATTCAAGGGGGAAAATTTCTTCAGAAATATTGACCTAAAGTCTGGATACCACTAGGTTCCCATCAAACCAACTGATGTATGGAAGATAGCCTTCAAGTCTAAATAAGGTCTCTATGAATGGCTATTCATTCCCTTTGGCTTAACAAATGCACCAACCACTTTCATGAGGTTGATGGATGATGTATTGAGACCCTTCACTAACTCCTTTGTGGTAGTATATTTGAATGACATCCTCATCTTCAATAGAACGTGGGAAGAGAACATGCAGCATATTCAACAAGTTTTGAGCACTCTGCAACAACACAAGCTTTATGCCAACTTGGAAAAATGCTCTTTTGGAATGAACATGGTCAATACTTGGGATACATTGTTGATGGGCATGGGGTACATGTTGATCCAGCTAATATCCAAGTCATTCGTGACTGGCCAGCCCCGACCACACTGAATGAGCTTCGAAGCTTCTTGGGACTAACCAAATTCTACTGACAGTTCATGTTGGGATTCTCCCATATTGCATGGGCCCTCAGCCAGGTGAACAAGGGTGGTGGTAGGGCCAAGTTTGTGTGGGGGAAGGAGCAGCAACAAGAATTCGATGATCTGAAGCATCGCTTGTGCTCAGCTCCAGTACTCTCCTTTCCCGATATGCAACAACCATTCGAGATTGAGACTGATGCATCTGACTATGATGTGGGCACAATTCTCACTCAACATGGGCATCTGATGGCATACCATAGTGAGAAAATATCTGATACTTTCCGGAAATACCCCACCTATGACAAGGAAATGTATTTCATTGTACACACATGTCGTAAATGGAAACATTACATTCTGGGGAAAGAGAAGATCATACACATTGATCAAAAGCCTCTACAGTTCATACAAACATAGGGGAAATTGCAAAACGACCACCATCAAAAGTGGTCCACCTACCTGTAGCAGTTCCATCTCAGTATCAAGTATAACACATGTATCTCCAATTGTGTCGTTGATTGCCTTAGTCGACCTCCTATGGCTGCACTCACTACTGTGCTCCATTCCTATGGACATGAAGCATCTAAGTGGCCCCAACTTTATCAGGAAGATCCGAACTTCACCACCACCTATCAACTCTTGGGTACAAGCACAACTGTCACTGATTTTCACATTTAGGATGAAATCTTATGACCCCTAGGCCATATCTGTGTTGCTACAAGCGAGCATGCAAATATGATTTGGGAATCCCGCTACAGTCGGGTGGCAGGACATTTTGGCGTAGAGAAAATTGTGATCGTTCTTCAGAAAAAAATTTATTGGCCAAAACTTCAACATGACGTCAGCAAGTATATCAGATCTTGCACTGCATGTGCCATTACCGAGCCAACCATCAAGAAGCAAGGATTATACACCCCTCTTCCTATTCCCTATAATCCTTGGGAATCCATATCAATGGATTACATGTCTGGCTTGTCCTCCACCAAGCAAGGAAATGACTGCGTGTTTGTGGTCGTTGATCAATTTTCAAAGATTTCCATCCTCACAACCTGTAAGAAGAATGTCACAGTGGTCTATACTACCAATATCTTCTTCGAACGAGTGTGGGTACACTTTGGGATACCATAGACCATCATCTCCGACCGAGACAACAGGTTCCTCAACACATTTTGGTCAAGTCTCTAGTCTCTGTTGGACACCAAGCTCACAAAATTCACTGCTTTCCACCCCCAAACCGATGGCCAAACAAAGGTCGTCAATCGGATTATTGTGCACATCGTGCACATGTACATTTCTAAGCATCCATGTACATGGGACGAGAGTCTCCCATATTTCCAACACATTTACAACAGGGCTCTCCATAGTTCCACCGACCATAGCCCATTTCAGGTGGGTCTGGGATTCCAACCCTTGGGACCCATTGATGTTGCACTTCCTCTTGTCATCGCACAGACAAAATATTCCCCTGATCAGACTACGATTGATAAAGCCACTAGATTCATTGAGAGGATTCAACACATCTGCCAACAGGTCCAGAAAATTTTGCAGAATTCCAATACTAAGTACAAGCATCACCATGATCAACATAGGGTACCACACTAGTTTTAGGTTGGTGACAAAGTCTGGTTACATTGCAGAAGGAGCGTCTCACTAGGCCCCATCAGAAGCTTTTCCTAATTCGTTATGGGCCTTACACTATCACCAATGTTGTGGGTAGCAATGATTTTGAGCTCAACACTCCACCCTTCCTTGGATTGCATCTAGTATTCAATGTGGACCTCCTTCAACCATATTTTCCGCCATTATTGGACTCCTCCAAGATCACATAACAACTGACACAAACAGAGCTCAACCCTGACTTCATGGAACAAGCATCCAATGATCATATAGTGGACACATAGGTCAAGGGAATGCACTAGCAGAGGATCCAACTTTATCAGGTTGTTAAGACATGGCAACTCCTACACCAAGGCAAGTGGCTCACCCGGGGCCAAATCCAACAGAAGTTTCCTCACCTGATGGGGGAACTCAATGCAATGGATACCATTGCTTCCTAAGGGGGGAGGATTGATCCAGGTGGATATTGGTGGCCACCCACCTATTCCAATTGGCTCCTCGTGTTCATTTTTGTCCAACATGTTCTTTTGTACTACTTTGTAATTGTGGGTTCTACACTTCTGGGGCTGTCTGAAGCCCCACAAATCCTCTAAGTGGATACAGGTAGCCTCTCTCCTAATCCAACTGGATTATTTTGTATGTTTTATGTTAGCACATCTTGTTGTACTTCCAGGGCCGTTTTGGGTCCCTAAACATTGTTTTTTTGGCTCGCCACAGTCAAAATGTAGACAAAGTCAGAGTTTGACAACGAAATGTGTAGTTCTCTGAAAGTCCTGTCCAATGGGCCATCACACGCCTAAAACAGAGGTTGTATGCAAAAATTACAACCTTGGGAAGTTGAGGTACCAACTTACACCAACATACCCATAGGGCCCACATGACTTTTGGTGTTTCACCTTCTAGGGTTAGGTTTTTGGATATCTAGGGTTTTGGCATTCATGAGTAATATCAAAAAGGCCTCTGGAGCCTCATTGTAATCCATTCTTATCAGATGGATGCACGTAGTAGCCACATCTCTTCTCATATATAGCTACCACCATTCAAGCAAGTGTTTCAGTTCTGCAGTTTTACAGTTTCAACCTATTTCATTATTCAATAGAAGATATTGTTCACTGAATATATGTGTTATTCTTGATATCTCTGTGTTTATTGTATGCAGTCTGTTAATCAGTTCGTTCCGCTCTTAAATCCAAATCATCTTCATAGATCTAGTTTAGAGGCAATGGATGAAGCACATCAATATCCACATGCACTACATCTGGGACTTGGTACATGAGGGAATCATCGATCTGCAGTTTTTTCCTTCAGCAGAACAAACTGCAGACATATTCACCAAGACCTTCACTGAGAAGAAGTTCCATTCTCTGCGCAGTCATTTTGGAGTGAAGGACACAATTTCCTAGCAATTGTCAGTTCTTCTTCTTACATACAATGTACTTTGAGAGGGGGTTTTTCCCATGATTTTTTCTCTCTTTCCTCACTTTATTTCAGTGTATCTTTTGTATTTTGGTACCTAACATGGCCTCATGATCGAGACCCATTCTTTATTTTCACCATAGTGATGTTCAGGGGGGGTGTTGGAGTTACTTCACACACACCTAGGATTTCTTTTTCTTAAGGTTTTCCCTATTTTTATTAGTCATTATTCAGTCTCCTATATTTTAGGAAGAATATTCCTCTTGGGATAATATTCTCTTCAGTTCACATTTCAGTTTGATCAGTTGAGTGGAGTTTAGATGCCACATTGGTAGTATCACCATGCAACATTGGGATCATCACCAGATAATGCACATTGTCCTTGGGATCAATACCATACTAGTGCATTACTCATGATTCCCTGATATCCTCCTCACTTCACTCTATTTCAGTGAGTTAACTGAAGACTGATAGACTAGTTAACTCAACTAGGTGGAAATTCACTACCGTAACTACTCGAGAGACTAGACTAGGTGGCATTTTACTCCCGTAACTGCTGGTGTGTGTCCATATCACTCTAGACCACCACTATGGTGCATTTTATTCTCTTCTAGTGCACATTGGTTGAGTTATACAGAGTATATCATGTGTACATTATCATTCATTCATTTGGTTAACGATAATTCTTCCATTCTTTCTCTTTTGATTCTATTTTCTCATATTTTCTCTGCAACTGTGTATGTCAATTCCCAACTAGATATATTTTGTGCAGGTTCAACACATTTAAAGTCCTGGCACCAAATTCCACCTAGGGGGACCCCTCTCCTGTGATTCCTTCACCCAAAAAAGTGTTTGTTAGAGGATCACCGAAACTAGGGTTTAGCTCAGTGAGGCATAATGAAAATCTGGCACAGGGGGTCAACTTTCAAAGCCCCTGTTTTGGGTGATTATGGGCACCATGGTTGCATGGGTGTTGGTCATATGGATCTTCTAGAGCTTATAGAACTTAGTTACGTTGCCCGGTTGTGATTTTGTGCCCCCAGACCAAATTGTCATTGTGTCCCTAAATGGATTCAGGAAACGAGATGCAACTTGCCATAGCACGTAAAGCATGCCTCAGATCGACAAAACACTAGTTTTGTTGGACAATTGGCAATAGATTCCAGCTAGGTAGACCCCTCTCTTGTGATTCAGTCACCTAGAAAAGTGTTTGTTAGAGGATCTCCAGAACTAGGGTTTAGCTCAATGAGGCACATGCCTTTCCTTACCTTAACTTGCCTTTCCTTTCCTTGACATGCCATTCCTTGCCTTGACATGTCATGCCTTGCCTTATCTTGACATGCCATGCCTTTCCTTGACATGCTATGACCAGCCTTTCCATGTACTGCCTTGACAAGCCATGTCTTTCCTTGATATGTATTTCCTTTCCTTGACATGTCATTTCTTGCCCTTCCTTGACATGCCATGCCCTGTCTTGACATGCCATGCCTAGCCTTTCCATGCCTTGCCTTCACAATCCATGCCTTTCCATGACATTTCTTGCCTTACCTTGACATGCCATGCCTTGCCTTGCCTTGACATGACATGCCTTGCCTTGACATGCCATGCCTAGCCTTGCCATACCTTTCCTTGATAATCCATGCCTTTCCTTGACAAGCCATGCCTTACCTTGACATGTCTTTCTTTTCCTTGACATGCCATGCTTTTCCATGCATTGTCCTACCTTACCATGACTTTCCTTCCAATGGCTTGCCTTGCCATGCATTCCCTTGCCTTGCCTTTCCTTGACATGCCATGCCTTGCCTTGACATTCCTTTCCTTGTATTTCCATGCCTTTTCCTTGCCATGAATTAAACATGTGAATCAGACTGCAAACTCAGAGCAAGTTTCCTTTGTCTCTTCCATAGATTTTCCAGAACCTAGGCATAGATTCATACATTTATAGTTGCTTCCATATAAATCTCATGTAGTCCCACAACCACTGCATGATGATTTCAACACAAGGTTCCCTAACATGGAAACTATGACAGGTACTTCCTTTGAAAAGTAGAATAACATAAATTATTAAAGATGAGAAATGATTGAGAAGAATCAAAGATTTGAACTCTAAAATAGACCATATCTTGCATATAATAAACAAAAATTCTAGAATCTCTCATAACCATCATATTTCAATGATAAGTTAAGAAAAATTATAGAATATTGAAAAGTTGGCCAACATTGTGAATACTATGGTATGCATCCAAAGAGTTGAAAAGGATATTTTACAGTCTACCTATACAACTATGTACTCAAGCAAGACCCAATTTGTTTTTACAGTGGTGGAGTTAGAGTAGTGTGATCTTGTTGTCTTGCTTGTATTTGTTGATGTAATGATGGCTTTCTATGTACTCTTTGAATGAAAAATGATTGCAAGGTGATGGCATGACACCCTGCATGTGAAAACAATAAAAACGTTGCTTTTAATAAGATCAAGAATCTCAAACACGTGCACAATCAAGACTCAATAATCAAAACATGATTTAGTAGATTTTGTAAAAATTATTCTCATGCTACAGGAATGATTTCTCTACTATTTCAATCCCATGTCTACATTTATTAACCACTGTTTTTTTTCTCCCGAAGTATTTTGTTCATCCTTTCACCTTTGAGCCATTTTATTATTTTCTTGTCTTTAAATTGTGTCCCATTCTATATTACCAGATATTTCATTCCTAATGGGTCCTTTAGGATTACTATTTAAGGATCTGCAATTATGATATGAGAGATGAATATATATTTAACTACCTTGATACTTTTAATGTTTCCAACCTCTTTCTTCCTGGTTATTTTTTTTCTAACACTGTCTATTTAGAAGGAATAACGGAGGAGAAAGAGGGAATCCTTTATAGAATTTTTGGGAATGTTTGAAAAAGTGAGAATTAGAGCCATTTATTAGGACAACAAAGTCAACCATGGAGAAGCATTCTACAATCCAGGAAATGAGATGAGGATGGAAGTTGAAGTGGATAAGATTAAACCTTAGATATTGTGTTAGTTGACATGATCAAAAGATTTAGAAAGATTGATTTTGAGTGAAAAGGCTTGGAGTTTTTTTATATTTCATAAGGTGGAGAGATTCTTGGGCTATCTCAATGGAATCATGAACTTGTTTACCATTTATGAATCCAAACTGTTCATATGATGTGTCTTTAGAGATAAAGGGTTTAATTATGTAGGCAATAATCTTTTAGATGATTTTGAAGATTGCTTTACAGAGATAATTTAATTATGTAGGAAAATTTCTTAAGGATCTTACAAGAGGTTCTATATTGTTCAAGACGAAGCAAATCTATAGAAAAATATCCTAGAGAATTGAAAGAAAATTCTATAGAATTCAATAAGCTAACAATCAAGGCCTGGAGATTAGCATGCATAGAAGCCATAGGGCTTATGTGCATGCCAAATTAGCATTGACACCATCCAATAGGGCTGGTGTGCATGCCAAATTTGCATGCACAATGCCCCTATGGATTCTATGCATGCCAAATTGACATGCACAACAACCCTATTGGCTGGTGTGCATGCTAATTTGGAATGCACATCAGCCCTATGGCTTCTGTGCATGCCAAATTGGCATGCACAATAGACCTATGCACTATGCACTTTGTTTGATAAGAACAAAGGGAATTGGATGGTATTGGCTAGATTAGATAGGCTTTGTGGAAATTCAAATCTATGTTACTAACTCCTTGAATAGTTTCATGGAAGTTTTATGTTCAACCATAGGGTCTTTTCATCTCCCATTAATGGTTGGCCTCAATATTAGCTAAGAGAATAATAATTTGAAATTGGCTTTCAAGATTAAAATTTTTTATTTAGCTTCCATGAAGTACAACAAACAAATTTCAATAATTTGGGAGTTGGCTTGCAAGCCTATTGGAAGAGAGGGTTAGATTCTCTTGTAGAAAGCAACCATTTGGAAGATAACTTACTTTTTAAGAGGTTAGGGCCATTGGTTGTGTATGTAGAGAGTGGTAAAGGGATAGGAATGTAAATCTTGGAAAAGTACTAAAACTCCGCAACAAGTCCATGGACACTATCTACTCTTAAACTAAGATAACATTCCTATATGATCTTAAATTTCACTAAGATAACAATATATGGCCTTAAAATCTACAACAAGTCCATGTACTGTATAGAACTAACTGATCAGGGGTTGTTTGCTGCCCATGAATCTTGCAGTCACAATGCAAATCTGACACAAGGGGTCAACTTTCAAAACCCTTGTGTCGAGCGATTGTGGGCACCGTGGTCACGTGGGCATTGGCCATACGGACCTTCAGAAGCTTACATAACTCAGTTACATTGCTTGATTGTGATTTTGTGCCCTCAGACAAAATTATCATTGTCTCCTTGAATGGCTTCAGGAGGCCATTTGCAACTTGCTATAACACAAAAAAAGTGCCTCTGATCGACAAACCGTCAGTTTCGTTGGGATCTTGGCATCCGATTCCAGCTAGGGGGACCCCTGTCTTGTGATTCCATCACCCATAAAAGTTTTTGTTAGAGGATCTCTGAAACTAGGGTTTTTCTCAGTGAGGCACAATGCAAATACGACACTAGGGGTTAAATTTTACAACCCCTGTGTCGGGATATTGTGGGCACTATGGTCATGTGGGTGTTGGCCATATAGACCTTCAGAAGCTTACAAAACTCAGTTACGTCCCCCAGACCAAATTTTCATTGTCTCCCTGAATGACTTCAAGAGGCGAGTTGCAACTCGCCATAACACAAAAAATATGCCTCTGATCGACAAACAGTCAGTTCCATTGGGCTCTTGGCATCATATTCCAGATAGGGGAACCCCTCTCTTGTGATTTAGTCACCCGAAAAAGTGTTTGTTAGAGGATCTCCAGAACTAGGGTTTTTCTCGGTGAGGCACAATGCAAATCCGACATAGAGGATCAAATTTCACAACCCCTATTATTTTGGGCAATTTTGGGCACTGTGGTCATGTGGGCATTGGTAATACAAACCTTCTAAAGCTTACAAAACTCAGTTATGTCACTTGGTTGTGATTTTTTGCCCCCATACCAAATTGTCATTGTCTCCCTGAATGGCTTTGGGAGGCGAGTTGCAACTCGCCATAACATGAAAATAGTGCCTCCGATCGACAAATTGTCAGTTTCGTTGGGCTCCTGGCATCAGATTCCAACTAGGGGGACCCCTCTCTTGTGATTTCGTCACCCAAAAAAGTGTTTGTTAGAGGATATCCTAAACTAGGGTTTTGCTTAGTGAGGCACAGTGAAAATCTGACATAAGGGGGTGGAGTTTCACAACCCCTGTGTCGGGTGATTGTGGGCATCGTGGTCATGTGGGCATTGGCCATATGGACCTTCCAGATCTTACAAAACTCAAAAACATTGTTGGTTTGTGATTTTGTGCCACCAGACCAAATTATCATTGTCTCCCTGAATGGCTTCAGGAGGCGAGTTGCAACTCACCATAAGATGCAAATTGTGCCTCGGTTCGATGAACCGTTAGTTCCATTGGACTCTTGGCACCATATTCCAGCTAGGGGGACTTCTCTGCTATGATTACATCACCCAAAAAAGTGTTTTTTAGATGATTTCTAGAACTAGAGTTTTTCTTAGTGAGGCACAATGCAAATCTAACACAGGGGTTCAATTTTCAAAACCATTTTGTTGGGTGATTATGGGCATCGTGGTCCCATGGGTGTCATGGTCCCGTGGTCCCGTGGACATAAATGCAAGGAAATTTCATGTTAAGTCAAGGCAAGACATGTTAAGGTAATGCATGGTAATGCCAAGGCAAGGTGTGGCATGTCAAGTTAAGGAGCATGGAAAGGCATGGCATGTCAAGGTACGACAAGGCATGTCAAGGAAAGGAAATGCATGTCATGTCAAGGCTAGGCATGGCATGTCAAGGTACGACAAGGCATGTCAAGGAAAGGAAATGCATGTCATGTCAAGGCTAGGCATGACATGTCAAGGAAAGGCATTTCAAGGGAAGGAATTCCAATGCAAGACAAGGCAAGGCAAGGCAATGCATGGCATGTCAAAACTAGGCATGACATGTCAAGGAAAGTCATGTCAAGGAAAGCAAAGGAATGACATGACATGGCATGTCAAGAAAAGGCACGGCATGGAAAGGAAAGGTATGGCATGTCAAGGAAATGCAAGACATGTCAAGGAAAGGCATGTCAATGCAAGGCATGGCATGTCAAGGCAAGGCATGTCAATGCAAGGCATGACATGTAAAGGAAAGACATGGCATGTCAAGGCAAGGAATGTCAATGCAAGGCATGGCATGTCAAGGCAAGGCATGTCAATGCAAGGAAAGGTGTGTCAAGGCAAGGCATGCCAAGGAAAGGCAAGGCATGTCAGGGAACGACATGTCAAGGAAAGGAATGCCAAGGCAAGGCATGGCATGTCAAGGAAAGACATGGCAAGGCAAGGCAAGGGAATACATGGCAAGGAAAGTCATGGTAAGGCATGGAAACACATGGAAAATCATGGCATGTCAAGGAAAGGTAAGACATGTCAAGGCAATGCATGGCTTGTCAAGGAAAGGAATGGCAAGTCAAGGCAAGACATGTCTTATCAAGGCAAGGCATGGCCAAGCTAGGCATGGCATGTCAAGTGTAACACCCCCACACTTTGAGCGAGAACTAAATAAAATTTCTCGTTCAAGAGCCGGATTATCTCTTCGATTTCCTAATGAAATCACGATATCTGATCCACGGGCCCTATTGAAACCCCATCAATGTGAACATGCCCAAGGCACAAACTTCACCTATGCGACCACAGGTTGTGACCGCACACTGATAAAAAGGTGCTTCACATTTCGAGACTTTGGGATTTCTACAATAGAGTCAACCTTGACTCATGTTTCTCGAATTCCCAATCTTCAGTTTCTGTCCAATGCCAGATATACGGTCTTGTGCTATCCCCTCGATCAACGGTTGTGATCGTGTCACGATTTAGTGTATCGGGATAATGAACGTGAGTCATCTTTGACTCTTTGTTCCCTGAAATCCCAGTCTTCGGTAGCTCCTCCCTTAATCTTCCACCCACATGACCATTCGTCACGACTGGGGGAGTAATCTTCCGAACTCATCGGGACTTTGCGTTTCGCGAAGTTGGAACACAACCAATGCCTATCTTTCTAAAGCTCTAACCCTGAACTCCTAATATCCCCTTGCCCAGATCAATAGTCATGACCCCTCCTGTGAGAGGACGGTTCAGATAAAATCGTGAGTTTGGGTCTCACGAGTTCACAAAACTCTACCCTTTGACTTTCTTCAACAGCGGGTCAGCGAAACGTTGATCCTTCACCACATGTCCTCTGTTGGTGGATGGTTCCGATCACTTCGGGACCGTTAACGCACAGTTTGTAGCAAGGATAAAAGGCTTGAGGTTTGAAGGTCAAGCATATTGAGGTTTTATTCTTAGGATTTTATCTTTTACCAACAAAAATGGGCTTGGAAAGAATGCATCCATGACAGGTACAACTCGCCTTCTAACAAAGGCCCCCATAGGTAACATCTCTTGCATCCTTGGCTCTCATTGAACCCAGATGTTTGGACATCCCCTGACCACATCACCCACTTACGTGGCTTGGATGAGGTATCTTCCGAGAACTTCCCTTCTCCAGTGGACACTATCCCAATAGGGCGCCTTGTCCTGTTCTCTAGTGGACACTAGCCCAATAGGATGCCTTGTCCTTTTCTCTTGTTACGCCAGTTTGACCTTCAAACCTCAAGCCTTTTATCCTTGCTACAAACTGTGCATTAACAGGGAATTTCAGAACTTTGACGAGTCCACTCTCCTACCTACACAAGGGTTAAGATCGACGGTCAAGGTAGCTCCCGATGGATCTTGGGACCTACGGTCCCGATTCCATCGCTACTTGAGAAGACTAAAGGGGTCGAGGCGTTAACACCTGCACTCCTCCTCTAGATCCATTGGTCCTGACAGACCTAAGATATTTCCAAAAGGATCTCGTCCATTCGTCTACCAAATGAAAGGATACTCCTTTTTGATAATTGGACTTGCTATCCTTTCTGAACTTGGGTAACGAAATTCAATCTCTCGGAGCTTCAAACTCCCATGACTCCAAAATCTTCGAGAGCTAACCCTTCTTGCACAGGGTTTCCAGACCCGAGACACATGAACCTTCAGATGGTTCTTGGGAAATTATCCCTAATCTTAGTTGGGTTTTTGGATAAGGGCTTGGGTACCTTTTAAAGTCCCTAGACTACTGTCCTGAATGAAGTGCCTTCCTAACTCACCGAGTTATGAGCTATGACACCGGGGTAGGGTAACCTTGTGGGTTTACCGTAGTGGTATCCATACCAAGGATCTTACTCTAACTCTGAGACATGATGAAATTCCCTGGGGAAGGTGATTTCGAGGGATTAAACCAGAACATCATGAGAATCAGGAAAATGGGATGATTCTCAGTGGAAGGGACGCATGCTCCGAACTTACTCAGTTTATACAGAAACTAATTGTGACATATAAGTATGCACATGCATTCATTATTTCCAATCTAAAATGTCATGAAATCATAGCATACAAAAACCATTTATGGGCGTATAAACATGAGCACGTATCCATGATATTCAATTCAAAATACAAGGCATAAAACACTTATCAGAATTGCAAGGTGTGATGTGACTGCTGTGAGGGTGCTCGTTTCCACCCAACCACAGGCTCAGTCACTCCCAACGGATTTATCACTAACCACCCCCGAGCTTAGACCACGATGTTTTGAGATTCAATCTCTTACTTCCAGCTCAACGGAAGTTAGGGATGAAGGTTACTCTCCTTCTCTTGTCTTGATCCCGGAGCTGAGGTTCTCCTCTGCCATCTCCTCTGCTTCCCCTCTGCCCACACCCACGCCTTCTTTCTTGAATCCCCCTACAATATTGTGTGTGGTGTGAATTTTATCGTTCGTGGTCAGGTCTGAGAGATTTTATGGATGGGTGGTCCACCCCATCCCCTCATTAACTCTTGAGGAGCCTTCCCACCTACCATCCTGACGAAAATTCATTCTTGGGTCAGAGAGTTGTTTTGGTCTTGAGCAAGTAAAAACCAGTAAGGTACTGGTTTGGTGGAAGTTAACACAACCATTCCGGGTCTCTTCCACCACCTTTTCATTAGCCATCGTGATCTCTTTTAGCACATCCCCTTCCCAGCAGTCATGCAACACATATTCATAACATAATTTACATTCATCGAATTTTTATACAAAGGTCCATCAAATAAAACATTCTCATCTTTGAGTTTCCCATAGTTCCTGGCCAATATAGTTATATTTACAGACTGGGGGAAACATGGTGTTATAATTTCCTCCCCCTTAAAGGAACATCATCCTCGATGTTCTATCTATCAACATGACGTGTATGTACAGAAGTAAACAAAATTGGATATGCATGTTTCATGGAATCTTCCATTTCCCACGTAGCCTCAAATGGGCCAAAGTGTTTCCACTGCACCTTGACCTGTGCAATGGTTCAGTTCCTAAGTGGGGTTTCCTTCCTGTCTAGTATGCATTGAGGTTCTGGTAGGAATTCTCCCTCTAGTTCCACCTGGATCACAGACCAATCAATTACATGATTAGAATCATGTACATATTTCTTCAACAATGAAACATGGAAAACATTATGTGCTTTTACTGTGGGAGGGAGTGATAGCCTATAGGCTACAGGTCCCACTCTATTTAGAACTTCAAAGCATCCACAATACCAAGGTGCAAACTTGGAACAAGCTCCCATCCTCAGAGAACTCTTTCTAAGCCTAACTCTGAGATAGACATGATATCCCATCTTGCACTCTCTGGGGGTTCTCTTTCTGCCGACATAGCTTTTCTGTCTGTTCTGAGCGATTTTCAGATTTTTCTTTATCTGAATCACTTTTTGTTCCATTTCTTTCAACATGTCAGGTCCAATAGTAATTCTGTTTATGGGATTACTCCAACCGACTGGAGTGTTGCATGACCTACCATAGAGGACTTCGAAAGGAATCATCTTCAGTGATTCTTGGTAGCCATTGTTGTAGGAAAATTCCACCAGTGGCAGGTAATCTTACCACCTTTTAGATTGATGCATTACATGCATCCTTAGCATGTCTTCTAATATTTGGTTCACTCTTTCCGTTTTTCCATCGGTTTGAGGATGATAAGTTGTGCTAAACAATAATTTGGTCTCCAGGCCAGCCATCAAGGATTTCAAAAAGTTTGAAGTAAATTTTGTGTCTCTCTCAGACACGATCTCCTTAGGCATGCCATGTAGTTTGAATATCTCCTTCATGAATATGTTGGCGATATCTATTGCCTTGCAAGTCGATTTGATAGGAATAAAATGAGTGGAATTGCTTAATTTATCCACCACTGCCATGATGGTGTCATTCTGCCTGGCTGATGTTGGCAATCCGGTGATGAAATCCATGGAGATGGTCTCCCATTTCCATTCCGGGATTGGTAGAGCTTGTAATAACCCTGCTGGGTGTTGGTTTTCTGCTTTAACTTGTTGGCATTCTATACACTTGGCTAAATACTTAGTTATGTCTTTCTGCAATCCGAGCCAATAAAATTGTTCCCTGGTGGTCGTGATCATCTTCTGGTATCCTGGGTGACCAGTATATGGTCTTTTATGTAGTTCATCCATTATGAACCTCTTCAAGTCACCACAATATGGAATATACAATCTGTTTCTGTAAGTCGGCATACCTCCATCTAGCATTTAGTATCCTTCATACTTTATCCCCATGGGTTCTTGCTCCAGGTATGAGGTCACGGTCTGGAAGAATGTGTATGTTTCTTGTTCATTCCTGACTCTTTCCTTGACATTCATCTTGTAGGTGCTCACTGCTGCCAGGTGAATTGTTTTCATACTTCTTCTAAGGGCATCAACCACCTTATTTTCCTTTCCTTTGATATGTTTGATTTCGAAATCAAACTCGCTAAGGAGGGCCATCCACCTAGATTGAATAGCATTGAGTTTTGGTTGGTCGAACAGGTGTCACAATCCATAACAGTCTGTCATAAGTACAAATTTCTTACCCAGGAGGTAATGCCTCCACATTTTCAAGGTGTGCACTATGGCGGCCAGCTCTAGATCATGGGTCACATAGTTGACTTCATTCTCATTCAATTTTCGAGATTCATAGCAGACTATGCTTCCTTCTTGCATAAGGAATCCTCTGAGCCCTTCCTTGTAGGCATCTGTGCACATGAGGAAGTTATTTTTGGGATTGACGATATTCAACATGGGTGCATGGGTCAGAAGTTATTTCAAGGATTGAAATGTTTCTTCACATTCTTGTGTCCACATGAATTTAGCTCCCTTCTTCTGGAGGGTAGTGATTGGACAACCAATCTTGGAGAATCATTTTATAAATCTCCTATAGTATCCTGCTAAGCCCATAAAGGATCTGATATCTGAAATGTCCTTTGGGGTAGGCCATTCCATGATAGACTTGATTTTGTCAGGGTCTACTGCTACCCCTTCTTTAGATATGACATGACCCAAGTAATGTGTTTGCTTCTGGAAAAAATCACACTTTCTAAATTTGGCATAGAACTGATGTTCTCTTAGCACTTGAAGCACAAGTATAAGATGTTCCTTATGTTCTTCTCTATTCTTGGAGTATATTAAGACATCATCAATAAAAACTAGCACAAATTTGTCTAGGAATTTGCTAAGCACATTGTTCATCAAGAACATAAAAGTGGCAGGGGCATTGGTTAATCCAAATGGTACTACCACAAACTCATAGTGACCATATCTCATCCTGAAGGCAGTTTTGTGGATGTCTTCAACCTTGATTCGAACTTGATGGTATCTAGATCTCAAGTCAATCTTTGAGAGTATGGAAGCACCTCCCAATTGATCGAATAAGTCATTGATCTTGGGTTAGGGGTACTTGTTCTTTATTGTTACCTTATTGAGTTGTCTATAATCTATGCACAGTCAGAGGGTACCATCTTTCTTCGTCACAAACAGGATGGGTGCTCCCCATGGAGACACGCTGGGCCGGATATAGCATTTGTCCATCATTTCTTTTAATTGTAATTTAAGCTCAACTAGATCGGGTGTACTCATTCTGTAGGGTGTCCTAGACACTGGCACTACTCCTGGTGCAAGTTCTATCGAGAATTCAATGTCCATTCTCAGAGCTAGACCCGATACCTCTTCTGGAAACACATCTCTATAGTCTCTTAATATGGGGTGGTCTTCGAGGCTTGGTATGTCATCCTCAACTGATTTCAACACCTGTATCGCATATAGTGGACATCCCTTTCTGCAACACTTTCTCATTTGAAGGGTTGATATTCATCTCACCGAGACAGGTTTCTGGATCCCTTGAAGGGTTATCCTCCTCCTTTCTTCACTTACACATTCTAAGGTTTGATGGTAACAGTCCAATCTGGTTTTATATGTGGCTAGCCAGTCCATACCAATCAACAGGTCATATGATCCTAGGGGTAGTATGTTAAGGGTTGCTTGGGTGGGGAATCCACCCATAATGAATTGGCAAGTTGGTATGACCTCCGCCACCTTTATTTTGGTGCCAGTGGCTAACTATACCAACCATGGCTTGGCATGTTTATGTGGCTATAATTTACACTTATCAACAGCCTAAGGAGCTATATAACTCAAATTTGAACTAGGGTCAATTAGAATAGACACTAGATGGTTGGTGATCATACCTTCTATTTTCACCACTGAAGCTTGGTGGTCGATTTGTTTATTATCTACAACTGCATAAATTCATGGCATACTCCTAGCCACGTTATTGATGGTGGTAGCTTCTTGGACGTTGTAAATTCTCCTGTTGTTCTGTTGTCGATGCGGGCAGTCCCTCAGTAGATGTTCTTCTCCACAACCCCAACATTTCAAGGGTTCTTTCTTTGGGTTATCAGTCTTCTTTGGGGTTGATACAAAAGGTTTATTTTCGCTCTGGGAGGGGAAATTCTGCTGGTGTACACTTCGGGTCAGAAATCTCATCCTTGAATCCTTCTTATAGTTTTTAAATCTTGGAGATTTAAACCCCTTTTTCTGGAATCCTGAACTATTCTTCTGCTTCCAGCCTTTGCAAGGTTCTGTCCGAAGCCCAAACTGTTTGTAACAATATCTTTCCTTTCAGATAGTGTCTTCTAGGGTCCTTGGCTCGTCAAAATCAATCTTGTTATGATATTCCTTAGGTAGCCCACTGATGAATCGTTGCACCTTTTCCTTTTCTACTTTTATGTAGGGTATGTACCTCAACAACTCGAGGAATCTACTGATATATTCCTCTATAGTGAGTTTCCCCAGCTTGAGTTCATAGAATTCTTTAGTCTTTTTGTCGAAATACTTTTCTGACAGATACTTATTCCTGAAGTATTTTTCAAACCGTTCCCAAGATAGGTATTCTTCATGAATCCCTTTCACATTCTTAAAGTATTCCCACCAAATGGAAGCCTTTCCATTCAGGTTGAAAGTGGCTACTCAGGACTTCAAGTTTTCTAAGATGTCATGGACTCTGAAATACTTCTTTATTTCAAGCAGCCAGGCCTCTTCTTCCTCTCCCCTCTTTATCTCACCATTGAAAGAGGGTGGTTTGGCCTTATTGAATTCTTCGAGATTGTGACTTTTGGAATGCTTTCGTTTCTTCCATTTTATTCGGGAATGTGAACTAGTTCTGCTACTAGAAGATCCCTCCAAGTCACCAATTTCCTTTCCAGAGGAATCGTCCAATGCTTGTCCCCTATCTCTGGGGTGGACCTTTCTCGAGGTGCTCTTCTCAGTGTGGCCACTTAAAATACCACGTTTTTGTATCTTAGGTGGACTTCGACTCCTCTTTGTCTGTCGTCGGTCCATGTGACTGGTGTCAGGTCCATACTACAATTGTCTTTGTATGTCAGATAAACTATATAACAAGATTGCATTAATTTTTGTTTACTTCTCTTGATCTTTTATCAACCTCTCATTGTCGGCCTTGCAACTCTGTAGTTCGGCCATGAGACTCCTCACAGTATTAGCTAGATCCAGAGGGGTCTCTACCACCCTCCTTTCGTCAGACTCTTCGTCTTTATTATGGGACCCATCCCCCACTTCATGGCGCTTCACCATTCTATATGTCTGCAGTTTCCCGTGGTTGACCGTCCACTTGCATGCAGACAAAACACTTGTTGTTAGCCAACATTATATCCGTTCACAATCAACACTTAATTCACATATCTTGATTTCCTACACACACAACAGTAATGCATACACACACAATAATAGGTTGTCATTCTTTCTATAATAAGGGCTTAACCAACCTTTTTAGGAAAGGGAGTAAGTTAAGATGTCACCTCTTAATGTGATCGTCCATGGGCCCAAACATGCCAAGTGTTGTAACCATGCTCTGATACCAATTTGTAACACCCCCAC
>JASDQU010010306.1:38889-52490 GCA_032191745.1 Picea mariana | reverse complement strand
GTAACACCCCCACGCTTTGAGTGAGAACTAAATAAAATTTCTTGTTCAAGAGTCGGATTAGCTCTTTGATTTCCTACTGAAATCCTGATATCTGATCCACGGGCCCTATTGAAACCCCATCAACGAAAACATGCCCAAGGCATGAGCTTCACCTATGCGACCACAAGTTGTGACCGCACGCCGATAAAAAGGCACTTCACATTTCGGGACTTCAGGACTTCTGCAAGAGAGTCAACCCTGACTCGTGTTTCTCGAATTCCCAATCTTCGGTTTCTATCCAAGGCCAGATATACGGTCCTATGCTATCCCCTTGATTGACGGCTGTGATCGTGTCATGATTTTGCGTATTGGGATAATGAACGTGAGTCAGCTCTGACTCTTCGTTCCCCGAAATTTCGGCCTTTGGTAGCTCCTCCCTTAATATTCCGCCCACATGACCATTTGTCATGACCCAGGGCTTAATCTTTCAAACTCGTCTGGACTTCATGTTTTGTGAAGCTGTAACACAACCAATGCCTATATTTCTAAAGCTCGAACCCTGAAATCCCGATATCCCCTTGCCCAGATCAACAGTCATGGCCCTCCTGTGATCCGACAGCTCAGATCAAATCATGAGTTTGGGTCTCGTGAGTTAAAAAAACTCTACCCTTTGACTTCCTTCAACAGCAGGTCAGCGAAACGTTGATCCTTCGCCATGTGTCCTCTGCTGGTGGACGGTTTCGATCACTTTGGGACTTTAATGACTTTGACGAGTCCACTCTCCCACCTACACAAGGGTTAAGATCGACGGTCAAGGTAGCTCCTGATGGATCTTGGGACCTATGGTCCTGATTCCATCGCTACTTGCAAAGACTGAAGGGGTCGAGGCGTTAACACCTGTTCTCCTCCTCTAGATCCATTGGTCCTGACAGACCTGGGATACTTCCGAAAGGATCTTGTCCGTTCGTCTACCAAACGAAAGGATACTCCTTTTCGATAATTGGACTTGCTATCCTTTCTGACTTGGGTAATGAAATTCAATCTCTCGGAGATTCAAACTCCCACGACTTTGAAATCTTCAAGAGCTAACCCTTCTTGCATAGGGTTTCCAGAGCCGGGACGCATGAACCTTCAGATGGTTCTTCGAAAATTATCCCTAATCTTGGTCGGGTTTCTGGATAAGGGCTTGGGTACCTTTCAAAGCCCCTAGACTATTGTCCTGAATGAAGTGCCTTCCTAACTCACCGAGTTATGAGCTATGACATCGGGGCAGGGTAACCTCGTGGTTTTACCGTATCGGTAGCCATACCAAGGAGCTTACTCTGACTCTGAGACATGATGCAATTCCTCGGGGAAGGTGCTTTCGGGGGATTAAACCAGAACATCACAAGAATCAGGAAAATGGGAAAATTCTCAGTGGAACAGACTCATGCTTCAAACTTACTCAGTTTATACAGAAACTAACTGTGGCATATAAGTATACACATGCATTCATTATTTCCAATCTAAAATACCATGAAATCATAGCATACAAAAACCATTTATGGGCATATAAACATGAGAACATATCCATGATATTCAATTCAAAATACAAGGCATAAAACACTTATCAGAACCGCAAGGCGTGATGCGACTGCTGAGAGGGGTTCTTGTTTCCACCCAACCATAGGCTTAGTCACTCCCAATGGATTTATCACTAGCCACCCCCGAGCTTAGACCATGATGCTCTAAGATTAAATATCTTACTTCCAGCTCAATGGAAGTTAGGGACGAAGGTTACTCTCCTTCTCCCAATTCAGAAAATACACGAGGACAAAGGTTACTCTCCTTCTCATGTCTTTATCCGAGAATTGAGGTTCTCCTCTACCATCTCCTCTGCTTCCCCTCTGCCCACACCCACTCTTTATTTCTTGCATCCCCTTGCAAGATTGCGTGGGGCACGGATTTTCTCGTTCGTGGTTAGGTCTAAGAGATTTTACGGATGGGCAGTCCGCTCCATCCCCTCATTAACTCTTGAGGAGCCTCCCCACCTACCATCCTGACGAAAATTCATTCCTGGGTCAAAAAGTTGTTTTGGTCTTGAGAAAGTAAAAACCAGTAAGGTACTGGTTCGATGGAAGTTAGCGCAACCATTCTGGCTCCCTTCCACCACCTTTTTATTAGCCATCGTGGTCTCTTTTAGCACATCCCCTTCCCAACAGTCATGCAACACATATTCATAACATAATTTACATTCATCGACCTTTTATACAAAGGTCCATCAAATCAAACATTCTCACCTTTGAGTTTCCCATAGTTCCTGGCCAATATAGTTATATTTACAGACTGGGAAATAGGGTGTTACATCAAGGCAAGGCAAGGCATGTCAATGTAAGGCATGGCATGTTAATGCAAGGCAAGGTATTTCAAGTCAAGGCATGTTAATTCAAGGCAAGGCATGTCATGGAAAGGAAAGACAAGGAAAGGAATATCAAGGAAAGGCATGGCATGTCAAGGAAAGACGAGACATCACATGTCAAGGCAAGGCATGACTTGTCAAGGCAAGACATGCCAAGGCAAGGAAAGACATGTCAAGGCATGGCATGTCTTGTCAAGGAAAGGCATGGAAAGGAAAGACATGGTAAGGCAAGACATGGATTGTCAAGGCAAGGCATGCCAGGGAAAGGCATGGAAAGGAAAGACAAGGCAAGGAATGTCAAGGCAAGGCATGGCATGTCAAGGCAAGGCATGTCATGTCAAGGAAAGACATGGAAAGGAAAGGTAAGGGAATGAATTGCAAGGAAAGGCACGTGATGGTAATGCATGTCAAGGCAAGGCAAACATGGCATGTCAAGGAAAGGAATGCCATGTCAAGGAAAGGCATGGAAAGGCATAACATGGCCTGTCAAGGGAAGGCAATACATGTCAAGGCAAGGCATGGTGGGGCAAGGCATGTTAATTCAATGCAAGGAATTTTAGGGAGAGGCATGGAAAGGAAAAGAATTTCAAGGCAAGGCATGACATGTCAAGGCAAGGCATGCCAAGGATAGGCAAGGCTTGTCAAGGAAAGTATTGTCAAGGTAAGGCATGACATGTCAAGGAAAGGCAAGGAAAGACATGCCAAGGCAAGGAATGGCTTGTCAAGGCAAGGCATGTCAAGGCAAGGCAAGACATGTCAAGGAAAGGCATGGCTTGTCAAAGCAAGGCATGGCAAGGAAATGCATGGAAATGCAAGGTATGGAAAAGCAAGGCATGTCTTGTCAAGGAAAGGCATGTCAAGGCAAGGCATGGAAAGTCAAGGCAAGGCAATGAATGCCAAGGCAAGGCATGGCATGTCAATGAAAGAAATGGAAAGGCAAGGAAATGAATTGCAAGGCAAGTCATGGTAATGAATGTCAATGCAATGCATAACATGGCATGTCAAGTCAAGGCAAGGCAAGAAATGTCAAGACAAGGCATGGAAAAGCATAACATGGTATTCCAAGGCAAGGCAAGACATGTCAAGGAAAGGCATGGCAAGACATGGTAGGGAAAGGCATGCCAAGGCAAGGCAAGGTCTATCAATGCAAGGCAAGGTATGTCAAGGCAAGGCATGTCAAGTCAAGGCATGTCAAGGCAAGGAAAGGCATGTCAAGTCAAGGCAAGGCATGTCAAGGAAAGGCATGGCAAGGCAAATCAAGGCAAGAAATGTCAAGGCAAGTCATGGCATGCCAAGGAAAGGCATGTCAAGGAAAGGAAAGGGAATGCATGGCAAGGTAAGGAATTGCAAGGAAAGTCATGGTAAGACATGAGAACGCATGGAAAATCATGGCAAGGAAAGGCAATACATGTCAAGGCAAGGCATGACAAGGCTAGGCATGGTATGTCAAGCTAAGGCATGGCATGTCAAGGCAAGAAAAGACATGGCATGTCAAGGCAAGGCAAGGCATGACATGTCAAGGCAAGGCAATGGTATGTCAAGTCAAGGGAAGGCATGTCAAGGAAAGGTATGTCAAGGAAAGGAAAGGAATGTCAAGAAAAGGCATGGCATGTCAAGGTGTTAGCGTCAGAAGTCACCCCTAGATTGCAGCAGGAGCAGAGCCCGACGCCCATCAATTTATGTCATGATTTGTTTAATGGGGTGATCAAATGGAGGTTAACTCAAGACGATATGGTTATAACTCAAAAACTAGGCCGGGCATGCATGGGAAAACAAGGTCTTAGATAAACTTCAGACAGTAAGTTGTAGTAAGGGTGAGTAGGGGGAAGACTTGTTATCAGAGAGATGTAAGGGTCTGTCATAAACATCTGGTTTCTAACAGACTGTAGAAGAAGACATCCGAACGCAAGATCTTCTCACATTCAAACGCAAAAAACCAGAGAATACAATAATGCAACAATAAATCCTTTATTATAACATCATTGCAATAATTCGCACGAATCAGTCGTTCACGAACTCTTTTAGTATAAGATGAAAACTAGACGGAGTGAGAAGACTGTCTTTCATTAAACAAGAAATCTTACATACCAATACATAACCAAAAAACTAGAGTCTGTGCTAAAACTTTACAATCGGGAGCTTTGCTCTACCATCGATGCCTTCAAAATACCAAAACTGAGTACATATACTTGGGCGGATTTGCTCAACAGAGGCGCGCTCACCCTCCAAGGCGTAGTGTCTCTTCAATCAATCTTCGGGTGGAAGTCCTTCGTCAGACGTCTTCTTAACTGCGCATGTCTCCTGTAGGGGAAGTAGCTGAGCCAGTAAATGTTGATTTAGCGTGTGCAGACCTCCTCTGGCTAGTCGAGGACTCGTCATGGATTTTCTGGAAAAAATGGGTACACAGGATCGTCTCTATCAGGCCTCTTGCCAGACCTTCCATACCTTACACTTAAATGCATGAGGAGAGGTTTCACCCACCCCTTCTCACCTTATTAACTTCAAGCGAAGGTCGGGAACAGGATCATATCAGATGGTACCTGGAGATCGAGACGATCCTTTCGGCGGCTGGATTCGGCGCCTTTGGCCCCTTTCGGCACAGTTCCTTTCTTTCCCAAGTGACCACAGGCTGTGACCCCGTGTGTATTCCCAGAGCGCTTTCGGCGTTCGCGAACGAAAGGAGTTAATCGTTTCTTCTTGAAATCAGGATGAGTGAAACGCCGTGACGGCTTAATCTGGCGCCACGCGCCCTCTGGATCTGACGGTTCCGAACTCTCCCGACAATGCTGTGGGCCCCAGGTCCTGAACGCTTTCGTCATCTCGTGCATCGGGAAAAGATGGAGCTGCTTCTTGTGTTTCGGGGTTGTGATGGGCAAAAAGGCAAGGGGCCTAATCGAGTGCGCCAGGTGTCTCTTGTGGATGAACGACTGAGGCTGCTTCGCGATACTGTGGGCCCGGTTTTGGGCGCTTTCATTTCATGATTCGCGAGTCGGAGACCCTTGGTTCCTCTTCTTCAACTCCCACTTCCTGAGACGGCGATACTGGCAGGGCTCCTTCTCTGGTCAGCGCTTTCCATATGTGACCGTTGGCTAGGGTCCAAGTACTAGCACCTCTCGCTACTCATGACCTTGCGAGTTGGAGTATCGGACTTTGGCATTCTCCCTTCGTGAAGTCCTGAGACGCGATGGTCAGCGACGGTTGACCTCCTCCGGACGCTTTTCGTAACTTGGAATCTCACGCAACCAAAGGGATATGGTCCACCCTTCGAACTCACGAACCCCGAGCTCGAGAAATAACACTGCACTTGAAATGCTTGTGATCAACGGCCCTCGTAACTTCACGAGTGCCTCTCGAAGGATTCCGACCGTTGACTTCCTTAAAATTTTAAGCGCTATACTTGATGCGACTTGGTTAATTTGAAATTACCCATTTATCGTTGTTCGGCTCTGTCGCTGAAACCTTTCCGCTGAAGAATGAAATGCCCGCTCGCTTGATTTTAAGTCCGAAAAGGACTTCTTCTGTGCGCTGCGCTTGGGCGCTTCTCGTGCAACCTGCAGACCCGGATATCCCTATGCCGAAGACAAGTAATGTTGCTAACACAAGGCAAGGCAAGGCATGACATGCCAAGGCAAGGAAAGACATGTCAAGGCAAGGCATGGTTTGTCAAGGCAATGCATGGCTTGTCAAGGCAATGCATGGCAAGGCTAGACATGGCATGTCAAGGCAAGGCATGGCATGTCAAGGCAAGGCAAGACATGGCATGTCAAGGCAAAGAATGACATGTCAAGGCAAGGAAAGGCAAGACATGTCAAGGCAAGGCAAGGAAAGGCTAGGCATGGAATTGTTTTATGATCTTTACTAACATTTATTAGAATTGTTGAATTTTTTACATCATTGGAATAACATCTTAGTTGTAACTTATTTGATATTTTATTATCATATGTGAACTTTGATATGATGTAATATGATTATAGTTTCATTTCATATGTTGTAATATTAGATATATAGCATAGAAATTAATTATTGCATGAAATAAATAATAACTTTTCATTCTAAATGTTTTTTTTTGCAGAAGAAGGATCTTCTAGAAGATCTGGATCATCCTCAACAAATAGATCTAGATCATGATGTTGGGTCCGATGCTGAGATGGAAGATGATGCTCATGATGACACATATACAGATGAAAATGATGCCGATGTTGATGCATATGATGATGATGATGATGATGAACATGATCACAATGGTGATAATGATGTTGAGGCAGTTGCTAGTAGCAGCAAGTGACATTCATGATCATATAGACTGCATCATGGATCATTTTTGATATATTGTTATAATGCCTCTTTTCATGGTTACTATCATATGTATCATTTTCATGGCCTCCACTACCATATTATTGAGTTGTATCATTTTGACATGTTTCATGTTGACTTATATCATTTGGACATGACATATCATATTGACTTGTATCATTTTGTTTTACATAATTTATCATTTTTATTTATAGCATTTGTACACAACGTATCATTTTGACTTATGCCGACTGTTGGACATGTATCATTTTCATATGATATTGATCTATATGCATATATATTTGACTTTCACTTGTTTTAGTTATATATGATGATGATATTATCAATAATGACTCATCAATTTTTATATATTGAAAGGGGTTGATGATTTTTGGATGCATTTATTACGTATGATGGTTTTGATTTACTTCTCATGATGGATTTTGCCAAATTCACTTAAATTATAGATATTTGACTCACTTGTTTTAATTATAGATGATGATCATGTTATAATAATTATCTTGTTATTATATATATATATATATATATATTGGATGTTGTAGATTATATTTTGATGGAGATTTAATAAGTATAACGATGTTGTTAATTTGTATGGATTTTGTTTCCCTAATTTTTTTTTATAAATGTTATCCTATAAAATATTTCAAATGCATTTATATTACTTATTATATAATCATATAAGTTATTTAAGAGACATGATATATTTAACTAATTAAATTGAAATAAAACATATTAAATTAATAAATGTAAGCAAAGTAAGAAGCATTTTTGGAAGCAATAAATGAAGCAACAATGGAAGCAAAATTGGAAGCCACACCAGAAGAAAAACTGGAAGCCAAACCAAAAGAAAAACGAGAAGCAAAACAAGAAGCAAAACGGGAAGCAAAACTAGAAGCAAAACTAGATGTAAAATTGGAAGCAAAATTGGAAGCCATATCAGAAGGAAAACTGGAAGCCAAACCAGAAGCCAAAATGGAAGAAAAATTGGAAGGCATATTAGAAGAAAAACTAGAAGCAACACCTTGCACTAAACCTGGTGTTATTCTTGGTGCCAAACTCGAAGCAAAATTTGAAGCCATATCAGAGGAAAAACTGGACATAAAACAAGAAGCCAAACCAGATGCAAAAATGGAAGCAAAATTGGAAGGCATATCAGAAGCAAAACTGGAAGCAACACCTGGCGCTAATACTGGCGCTATTCCTGGAATTATTTTTTTGGTGATAAATATGGCGCAATTATAAAAAGTCCATATTGCACCCAGTTTTGTGCCAGAAAAGGTGTCCAATTCATGGAGTAAAATGCACTAAATTTTGGTGCTATTTTAGGCGCTAATTGCCTGTTTTGTTGTAGTGACACCAAATTAGGACGAGGTCGAAACGATATTGAATGAGATAAATTCATGAAACATTTCATGAATTTCTCCATACGTGTGTTGATAAAGTCCATTTCATACAACCATGAATATGCCACATCTAAATTTCAAACCTGTGCCAAAATAGCAGAGGCAATTTTGTGGTGTCAATTTCGAGTAGATGAAGGAAAATATAAAAAATCGAGGACATCGGTTTTGTGCAGAACGATCCCATTTAGGTGACACGTGTACATTTCTAAAAAAATGAAATATTTGGGTGATATGGATGATTATCTAAAACAGATTTTTCCAAATCTACTGTTACGACCGGTTTGAGGATCTGCAGGCTGTGGACCTCTAAGATCTTTCCTGTAATGTATAAATACCTATCATGAGAACCTTCACAGATAGATATATGATGATATCAAACTCTTGTAAACTCATATTGATATTCTAAATTAATACAAAGGAGTTTTGGTTACTATTCAATTTCATGAGTTAGTGTTATAAGTTTTGTTTTATAAGTTTACTTCTAGTAACGTTCACCAAGCCAGGAGGCCTCCCTAAGGAGGAGAGTGTTGCTTATTCATTTTATGTTAATATCGTTTTCATTATTTAGTAGTGTGGATTTTGTTTCCTGTTCTTTTATTTCCCACAAGTTATTTATTTTTGTCTGCAACATAGGAAGACTAACACAACAATCACTAATCGAATAAAAGATTGTTATTTTAGTTACAGGAACTCTCATTGATTTAATGATTGAAATATTGTAGTTAATGATCTAGTAGGTTGATGATATTAAGTGATTAGAATTATCCCTGTGTTTTTATTATATCCATTTCTTTATCATTAGGTATTACTCTATTTTTTCCTGTAGCTGAATATAAACTATGTTTTTGTAGCTAAACAACAACACAATTTCCTTTTTCATAGCAATCATTTAGAGATAGATTAGAAGCTAAGGACTGCATATATTTTGCATGCACTTCGTCAGTTTGCAAACCTGAGGTTGATGATTTAATGTAGTAGAGTTCACCTAATTGAACTGACTGACAATGATAAAGTATAAAAAGAGAAAGTATTGAGAGAAAGTGTGTGGATGAAAAATGTAATAACATTTGAAGAAGTGGATGAACAAAGATTGGATATCATTCCAAAAGGGGAGAGTTGCTAAATCAATTTCAGGTCAGCTTAGAATTTTCACGATAACTTATTTTCTGGGAAGTTTTAGACCATGAAATTTTGAGGAAATGGAGGCAATATCTCTAGGTACATGTCTTAAAAATTTCATACCTTGGTTCGATATACTTTCTGAGATATGCCCTATGGAAGTTAGGGTTTCTTAATGGTCTTGAAACCAGTTTCAAACATGTTAGTTTGACATTTTCACTATAACTTATTTTTTGAGACTTTCCAGACTATGAAATTTTCAGGGATCTGAGGAGATATACAAAAATACCTTAGATAAAATTTTCAGACCTTGGTTCACTATAATTTTTGAGATATTCCCTATGGAAGTTAGGGTTTCTGATGGTCCTGAAATCAATTTCAAATATATCAACTTGGCATTTTCTGTATAACTTCTCTCTAGGACTTTTCAAACTGTGAAATTTTTAGGGATCTCAGGAGACATGTCGAAGTACATCAGGTAAAAATTTCATAATCAAATTTGAAAAATTGGATACGTAGCATGTTGTACAAGTTTGTTCCTGGGAATAGGCCAAAAACAACAAGTTTTGGGAATTTACCATAAATTTCATTTGGAAATTCAAATTTTGGTCAGACTTGGTGAAGGTAGAAGTAGAAATTAGACTCGGTGAAGGTAATTTGAATGTTATCATCTTTTAAAGAAGCTATAACTTGAAGTTTGGTGTTGATCAAACAAAGATATTGGTGTCTCTCGCTAATTTCATGCTTAGCGGTGGGGATTGGTGTCTACAAAGATATGTAAGAGTAGGTTGGTGTTTACCATGGTTTGTAATAGTGGGGATTGGTGTCTCCAGTAGATTGGTGTCTACAAAGATCTGGAAGAGTAGGTTGGTGCCTATCAAGGATTGTCCCAGTGGGGATTAGTGTCTCTTGTAGATTGGTGTCTACAAAGATCTGTAAGAGTAGGTTGGTGCCTAATAGGGTTTGTACTAGTGGGTATTGGTGTCTCCAATACAAAGTTCCTAAAAATATTTGTGACAATAGGTTGGAGCCTACAAAGAATTATAAAGAGAATTTTTGTGGTTTTCTCCCAAAAGGGTTTCCACATAAACTTTGTGTTCCATGTTCTGCAGTTAATAGATATCATATGTAATTATTTTCTTATGGTTGATGAATGTTTCAAAGAGTATTTTTTTTTTCTTATACTAATTCACCTCCCACCTCTCAGTATAAGTGTGTGTTCATGGTATCAGAGTGGGTTCCTTCATAAATAGTCGAACCACTGGAAGGTAGATCTCAAGAGCACAAATGGCCAATCAATAAGGTTTCTCCACAAATAGGACTCTGTTGTTTGACTGAACAAACTATTCCTTCTGGAGCATAAGGATGTGAATCCATTTAATGGCTCTTGGTTTCAATATTTGACAATCTATTGTGACTGGTTATAAAGCTCCAACATCTCCACCAATAGATCAGGCTGGAAAGAAGGCTAGTGAAAATGATGAAAAATCCATGAATGCCATCTTGTGCAGTTTGTCAGAATTAGAGTTTGTCAAGGTAATGAATTGAGAATAATCAAAGGACATTTGGGACAAAATTCAAAACATCTATGAAGGTGATGATAATGTTAAGAAAGAAAATATACAAATTCATAGAAGACAATTTGAGAGTTTGAAAATGAAAAACGAAGAAAATTTTGCAGCTTATCTCCTTCGTGTGGATGAAATTGTCAACACCATCAGAGGACTTGGTGAAAAGGTTGAAGAACTGATGATTGTACTAAAGGTGTTAATATCACTCCCCTTAAGATTTGATGCCAAAGGTCACTCTTGTGGAAAATGATGTGATGATAGTCACATCATATAATTTACTTGTTTTAGTTGACGGAGATGATGTAGGATGATGATGATGTTAGAGATTATGTCCTTGATTATATACATACATTTTTTTTATGTTGTTTTGATGGATGCTCATATTATTTTAGTTTGAAAAATTTTCATGCTAATTTGAATTGATATATTTGATCAATATCACTATTATGTTAAAAAATCTAAGGTAACTCGTTAACATATTTTCAATTATTAAAACAATCATAATATCTTTCACAATAAACAAAAAATTAAATAAATGTTGAATTGATATTCACAATTGACCCTAAACAAACTATTTGAAACTCTAAAATACAAATTCACAAAGCTAAATATGTTACAATTGTAGGAGGAAAAAGTGGATACTAATTTGGATGTTAAAAAGCACACTATAGTGGAATCTAATTTGGGGGTTAATTCAGAAGCTATAATGGAGGAAAAATTAGAGGTGGAACCCAAGGCTAAAGTGAAGGTGAAATTAGAGGCTAAAGTGGAGGTAAAATCTAAGTCTTAAATAGAGGCAAAAAAAGATGCTAATGTGGGGGAAAACCTAGAGGTTAAAGTGAAGGAAAAACAGGAGGCTAAAGATGAGACAAGACTAGAGGCCAAAGTGGAGGAAAAACCTAAAGCTATAGTGAGGCAAAATTGGAGGCAAAACCAAAGGTTAATATGGGGGGAAAATAGGAGTCTAAAGTTGAGGAAAAACCAAGGGCTAAAGTAGAGGCAAAACTCAGAGCTGTATTGGAGGAAGAATCATAAGCTAAAGTGGAGGTAAATCTTGAAGCTGTAGTGGAGGCTAAACTCAATGCTATATCTATTACCAAACATGTGGCGAAGCACACATTTTATGCTAAGGTTGATGCTATATTCATCACAAGCACGGCATACCATTTGAAAAATTGATGCAATGTTCAGTAACAATAACTACATGAAGCTAAAATGTAATCCAAATCCTATGTTAAACCCATTGAAACTGCTTATCTAGTGCTAAATCCAACACTAAATATGATGCTAAATATGAAATGAAATGTTGTAAAAAATTTAGCATAAGGAAAATTCTACTCGAAGAAAAAATAAACTAAAAGGGAAGCTAAAGTTGGTGCTAATCACTTGTTTTTTCATAGTGTAGCCACACAACTTGAAGTTTTCTGTCGATACTTTACAATGCTCTTCTAAGATGTTTTTTGGGTGTCAATGGGTACATATATGGATCTCTTCCCATGGGCACTTAACTTGGCACTTTTCTTGGATAATTCATAGTGTGCTTCTAAGGTATTCCATGGATATTAATGGGCACACGTGGTTCTATGGGTTCCCATGGACACATAACCTAAGAGAGAGAGAGAGAGAGAGAGAGAGAGATCTAAGTTTTGAGTAGGTTAAGTAAATTGTTCCCTTTTTGAGAGAGAGAGAGAGAGAGAGAGAGAGAGAGAGAGAGAGAGAGAGATCTAAGTTCAATTGTTCCCTTTTTAAGTGATTAAGTAAATTGAATCATGTTTTGTGCTTTCCCTTTTCCTTTAGTCAAAGTTCACTTTTTCCTTATGAACTTCTAGGTTTGTTTTCTCAATATTTACTTTCATGTATTGTCAAGTTAAATTTTGGGAGGTGTTTTTAAGTTATTAGGGTTTATTTATAGATGGTGGTCCTTTCAAGTTATCATGTCATGTCTTTGCTTTATGTTGAGTCAAAAAATAAAGTTCTTGCAAGAAAGTGTTGAGTGTTATTATAATATGTTTCCATTGAGTTATTTGACATCATAGTAGCTAGGTTATGGATCTGAAAGTTTTATTTTTGATCCCCACATTGTCGACCATGTTTCAAGTCTAATTCAAAATATTCAAGCCAAATCCGATATTCTCTACTTTGAAGTTTACCATATATATTATTTTATGTATGTTCTACATGTAGATACATCATGCTAGTTAGAAGGATTTTTCATCTCTTTCCTTTTGAGGGACTCTTTCCCCATGACTATGACACATTGTTCTCTAGGGGTTGATTTATAAGGTGAGTACCTTAGTTTCCTCAAGCCTTATTAATTATCTGCCTCACATTTAGCAAATATTTTCATTATTGAGTCTTGACTAAGTGATTCCTTTCATTGTTTGACTTCAAATAATCTATTCACTTTGATAGGATTGTAGTCATACCCTGGGGCCTACTAGTAGTATTGGTGGGTTTCCTTTTGTCTAACATAGATTGACATTAATGGTTTCTAACTAGATAGTTTCTTCTTGGTCGACAATGGCTCATTATCCCATCATGGAGATTCATACATGTCAAGGTTGGAAAGTTCCAGGTTACAGTTATATTGAGCATGTCTAGCTTCCATTAAGTATATCTTTGAAGATTAAACATGGAAGAACTTATATCCCATAGATTTATTATGGTCCTCTCGTACAAGGCTTCTTCTTCTATATTTCTGTCAGGCTGCTAAATTGTAGCTTTTAAGTGTCCTGAATCACTAAATTGTCAAACCAGGGCTAGTATACTTCGAGCTGATATACAGTATGTGCAAGCAAGCGTCTAGTCTTTTATTCG